>WEDG01000703.1:0-70195 GCA_017591395.1 Schistocephalus solidus | reverse complement strand
CAGTGACTTAAAGTGACTAAATTATAAGGAAAATCCAAAGCAGAAATTACAGAGACAATTCTGCATGACACATTGAACTAAAAAACGTGCAGCTGAGCCGAGCAGCGGTTGAAACTCTTTTCTTGGATTCTAGGTAGTATCCGTGCTGACATAATGGTAAATTATTAAATATGCTATAGGACTGATATCCTGCAGATGAGAACATACCGTGGTTATTTTGCATTGATAAATGGACTTCAGCCTAAGTATCCACATCATATCCATATCCAAATTGATATCCTCCTGACTTTGTCTGTCGATGCATGTGACGACAACAGTTCAACGAAAAAAAGTATTTTTAGAGTCAAGGCCTGAAAGGCGTCAAAAGAAAAAAAACTGGCTGTCAATTCCAGTTGTAAATAATATATCTGAGCTCGTCGAAAGACAGCTGACGAATTATTTTACACAAATAGCGGACTAACGAGCAAAAGATTTACGCACCTTGCTTGTACACGCTAAGGACAATGTGGGCTATTTTAACAGAAAATATTTGTCTACTAAATACCGTGTACCAATTTTGATAAAGTCTATTGTGGCCAAGTATGGTTTTCTCTACCTATCTATTTTACATGAATTTAAGTTGCCAGTGAGGAAGCGAGAGACCTTGTCTAAATTAGCCATGCCCACACTGGATATAGAACAAAAAATTTGCATGAGAGGATACCCATAACGTTGCCACTTATCCAACACAGAATGACCGCAAATTCCAGGGAGCAATGCACTCAGACAGGGCATGCAGTAAAAGGCATACAAAATTGGTTGCAAAGTATACATTTCTCAAGGTCAAATGGAAGCGAAAACAGCTAATATACACGGTTAAATAAAAAGCCTGGATGTTTATTGGCTCAAACGTTAGCCAACCATAGAATATTGTGTAAGGCATTGTTAATGGTTTACTGTTTTCAGTACATTCTCATTTTTCAGAATTGGATTTGGGGCACCAGATTTGAAAATATACACTATACAAAAATTCTTATCCAAATAACGTTAACAGAATTTAATGTGCATAAAAATATGTGCAACTTTAGGATTAAAAGTAATAAACATTCTGTTGAATCCCAACCATGATCCCTTTGAATTAATGATTCCGAAATTCTCTTGGTATACGGTAAGGTGAAATTTGTAATGTTTAATTTATAGCCTTTGCTGCTTTTGCATCAAATCTTTTTAAAACAAGTACTTTGCTTAAGCACACGGTGATCTACTAAGATGGCTCCAAGCATAATTAAACAAAATGTTGGGTGCCCTAAAAATTAATTCCCTACAATAACTCCTTGGCTTCTTCCAACAAAACGTTTTTAATTTATTATGAAAATACAAACCAGCAATTCAAATGCACACAAACGGGCCACTTAATATCCTGTCTGATCGCAGAACTGGTCTTGAAGGTGCTGGAACAGGTTAACTTCTGTCAGTATCAAACAGCGCTTTTGCGAAGAAACATCAACGGAACCATCTTCAGCCTCGAATGAAGCAGGCTAACAGAATTCGGTTATCTGCAAAACAACATCCTCCCTGACATTCAGTTCACCAGGGAAGAAGAGAATGCCACACACTTGCCTTTTCTTTGAAGCAAGATCATTTTTCATTATATCAAGTACGGTTTCGTGATCTGCCGGCTTGTATCGATAGGCAACTTTTAAACCGTCGGCATACATACAGAGCCTACCATTCTAAAAATAAACCTGGTTTATCATTAAAATAAAGACAAAAAGCGGGCCTAGCACACTACCCTGAATAACTCCACTTTTCACACGTGCCGAGTTTGAGATAGCATTGGAGATCTTAACATGTTGTGATTGAAAGCTCAGATAAGAACATATCAAGCTCAGAAGTTTTACCACATATACCAAAAGATGAGAGTTTCAGGAGAAAGAAGGGCATGATCAAAACGATCTAAGGCCTTTGTGAAATCGAAATAGAATATTTAACGTGCAAAGTGGTATAAGGGTCCAAATATTCCCTGTCAGATCGCAAATAACCTCCTAGTCTTCAGTCGTTCTCCTCAACAATACACGTAAACAAACATGGGTTCGGTGAGGAGCTTTGATTCTATTCTCTTCCAACCAGGCCTACCATGCGATGGTCAGTAGAAGATGAAGATGTAAAAGTTTTGCATAAAAATATTTTCAATCTTGAGAGTTTTACACATGTACGCCACTGAAGATGATTCGTGATTTGTACTTAGGTTATTGATGCAAGTTCATGCATCGAGGAACTGAGTAAAATGGTATGGATGAGGCCTAGATTATAACCAATAGGTTTTTCATCCTTTATATATTTTTAGAATTTATTAAAAAACTGCAAGTAGATCGCAAAACCGCTATCATGATTGCGATTCGTGCATAGTTCAATCTGTTAAATAATCGCTTTAGTAACCTTTTCTCCATTATTCTTTTTATTTATTTTTTTAGACAAACTAGATTTAATCACAAAATTCCAGCTTTAGGCTCTTCCTTCTGGAGAGGAATGCATAATTTAATCTCGTATTTCGTAACTATGACAGGAAAAATACTTACTTTACGTTCTCAATGGCCTGCGTGTACCCCGTCTGCCAGCGGAATATTTACGCACGCGCACACTTCTAGACTGCCTTACATATTAGAAGACAACAGAGTTCTGTCAACGTTTTGCCCATTGGTTTCGTTGTGCTAGCTTGCTGCCTTGAGAAATCCCTGTATTTAGATTTTATGCAACTTATGGTATTCATTTCTCACCTAACTGTGTGCAAGAATTGGGTAGATAACAACCACCTTCTGAGGAATACTTTTTTTACTGACTTCCAGCTGATTTTGACCATAAAGTGCAGTGCTTCGTCCACCTTCACAAGTATGTTCGGCATTTTGGGGTACTGGAAATATTTTTGAAATTCCATTTCTGTCTTTAAAAAAATAGTTTGCAGCCGAAGTAACGTGGCAGTACATAAGTACAGACGTTTGTCTGAAAGACGGCTCCTGGAGTCGCTTACCTGCCTTCTGTTTTTTCACGCCAATAAGAACAACGCCGGTCATGCAGCTACCCCAGAGACCCACTGCAGTATTTTGTCGAGGTAAAAGGAAATCGTTAATAAAAATAAGGTGCTATAAAAAAGAGACTGTTATGTGAAATAAAGTCTGAATTGTCGGTTGAGTTTATTATACAAACAGCACACAAATTATCCGAGTATAACTTAAGAGTTGAACATGAAAACAGATCGAGGGCATCAAAGAGGCATTTGCGTATTCAAAGGCAAATACGGGTTTACGAAATCGCAAAGCAAACTGTCAACATAGATGTCTTTCGATGTATTTTCACCAGAGCGAATTGATATAGTAAGACTTGACAGCAGTGTGCATGAAAATGAAGTATTTGAAAACACTTCTTTGTGGTAAGAAATAGTGCCGTTTGCCCTATGCGTAAATTTTGAAATGCTTGAGTGACACGGCCTCACAGATTATTTGCAACATCCTATGCAGTGCATGGCTCCTCTACAGAGTTTAAATTAAGTAAATTTGGAATTAAGATAAATAAAAACTCCACATATGCATCTGAGAGGCCTGAAAGGGATTTATTGTTAGATCTTAGTCGTACTGTATCGCGATCAGGTAATATCTTTCAAATAGAATCTCTACACCGTCTTTCGGAATTTACGACGGAGGAGGAAGATAACAGTCAGCTGGTATTTCTGAATACATTCGTCTGCCGCAAAGATTGTGGTAGCCTTAAGAACAGGGTGTTCAAAAAAACGACGTATTCGGCCCAAGTACTAAACTTCAACAATAATAAATCCTCGCAAATACCCTCTGTGAATGTTTTATTCGTATCTTAACGGCCTGCATCAATTTTCATCAGGGTAAAGTCTCCGGGCCATAGGTTAAATTTGACTGTCATGCTTCGATCGGGGAAAGAAAAGAATAAATATTTCCACTGTAGGACTACGTGATCACTTTTGCCTAGTGTTGGAAGACAGTTCACAACATATAAGCTCTCAGGTGCTTTGGTCAATACAAGGTCCAAAAAATAGCTTGTTGTGCATTGCGTATTTTGGTTGGACACAGGACATGTTGAGTAAGGAAGTGTTTGTGTATTGCCTGTAGGAGGTGACGATTGAAGTTTAATTCCCAGCCTGATGCCGAGCTCAGCTTCGTTTCAATATTCGCAGCGTTAAATTCACATAGAAGCATCACTTCGGATTGACTAGCAAACGATACTATGGCAGTTCGACCGTCGATTTCGACGAGGTCCACCGTATGATCCACACCAGGTGGTGCAGGGACGGTGACTTACGCGTGAATTAGTTTTAAGTGATAGTAGCCTAGTGCTGCAGCTACCGCACCCTCCCCTCCTCCCCCACCTGAGCCCGGTGTCAAGACAGAGTCAAAAAGACCGGAGATGGGAGAGGGCGCAGGTAGCTGGCGCGGCCGGAGCCGCCCCTTGGCGTGCCACTACACCTGGCTCAGATCCCACAGAGTGGGAGTGCCATAAAGGCCACATTAAAGAAGGAACCATTTGAACCTGACTCTCAGTCTGCCAGTCAGCCACTCCACACAAAACACACATTGGGCTGACTACGCGGTCTGAGTTATCGCGTTAGTTGACAACATTCCAAGACACGGCTTTTGGCGCACCAGGATAGTTTCAAGCGCGTCAGATTGTTTATAGTGAGAAAAATAAGCTGAGCTGTCGACCTCAATCTCTCTTCCACCCCCACAATCAGACCACTGTCCGGGCCGGTTAGTTGTCTGATGCGGAAGCGGGCGCAGCTGCTGGTGACCTCGTCTACGAGAACTACGTACACGACCTGGCCCCCCATACAGAAGCACTCAGGATTTCACACTACAGGGGGTTGAACGGCTTACATCTCACATGTTTAAGATAGCCAGATGTCACGTTAAGAAGGAGCCATCGCAGCCTGACTCTCAGACCACCAGTCAGCCACTCCACACAGCACACATTGGACTAACTGCGAGGTCTGAGTGTAATTGTCAGTTGGCAACCTTCCAACTAGCAGACACTGTCCAAGCCGGTCAGTTGCCTGATGTGGGAGTGGGCGCATGGGCTGACAGATCGGCGTACCCGTCTTCGCGCGCCACAGCACGACCTGGCCCCCATAAAGCACACACCAGGATTCACAAACTCAGGGGATATGGAACAGCCATCGCCGTCTGACTCCCACTCCACTGGTCAGCCACTAGACACACACAGCATATACAATGAGCAAACGGCGTGGTCTGGTGGAAGCGTCAGATTGGCAGACTATCTAGCCACGGTTTCTAGGAAACCGTGATATAGTCTGGTAAATGATGATTGTGAGGGTATTGTCGATGAATTGGTGTAGGTAGTGTGCGCTGATGTATCTTAGCCTCCGGTGGTTTACCGGAGTTGTCGTAGAGGCGCATGTGTCCTAATAGGCCCATGCGGTGTAAAAATGTGTGGGAGCAGTGAGGGCAGTGAAGGCGGGCGCGTCGACTGTATGTCGGAGCCCCAGGCACTGGTTCATCAGCCTCCGTGCGATGGATTCGTTGGTGACCGATCAGGCCGATGCTTGAGTCGTAGTTGCAGGCGCAGTGTGGAGTGGATAACTCGGTAGAGGCTGGGTGGATGTCATTAATGGTAGTGGGGGTGGCAGGGGGGATAAGAATGGCAGGAGCGGTGGGTGTGCATGGTTTATCGGTGTTGTCGGCATTGTGCTGAATTCCGCTGTCATGGATGCGCATGTGACCGAATAGGCCCATGGGATGAGTGAATGCGCGAGGACAGTGAGGGCAGTGGAGACGACGATCTCTGCTGTGTGATGGTGCTCCAGGCACGAGCTCACCGGTCTCTGAACGATGTATTCGCAAGTGACTGACCAGGCCGATGCGTGAGGTGAATGTGCGGTCGCATTGAGTACAGCTTAAGAGAGATTCCCATCGCTTATTGTGGTGGTGGTTGGGAAGGTGAAATCGGTGGTTGTTGCGGTGGTGGGGGTAACAGGCAATTAGTAGATGGATGTGGTCTCTATGATGGTGGGATTAATGGAATTGATGCCAGGAGTGAGGGTGGGGGAGTCAGAAGGAGGGTTGGCAGAATTTGACGCAGAAATTCGAATTGTTGGATTGTTGGTGCATTATGTCCGAAGATGTCCAACCAGGCCGATTCGCGCGCGGAAGATGCGTTGACAGCGCGGGAGTGTTGGCAGGGCCTGGGCATTGGCAGTGTTGGTCCGGGGCGCGGTTTACTTTCGTGCTGTTCTTTTGGCCTTGGCGGCGGCGATCGGGTTGGCCTCATAGATTGCTGAATCAGTCTTCACTGAACTTCTCCATACCGGTCTATCCTGGGCGAGGTCCTCTCAGGTCGCCGAGTTGATTTGCAGTTGCTTCAGCGATTTATTCAAAGTGTCCTTGTAGCGTCGTATTTGACCTCCCTGCCGGCGAGAACCCGTAGTGACATCTTCGTAGAAAAGTCGTTTGGGTAGTCGCTCGTCGTCTATTCTTACCAGGTGGCCGCTCCTTCGCAGTTGCACTTGCCTCAGCATGGCATGCATGCTAAAGATTCCGGTCCGCTCCAGGACTTCCGTGTCTGGGATCCTGTCTTGCCATCTCAGCTTCAGTAATCTGCGGAGGCAGCTGAGATGAAAGTGATTCAGCTTCCGAACTTGGTTCGAGTAGACGGTTTAGGTTTCCGCTCCATAAAGAAGTGTCGACAAGACGACGGCCCTGTACATATTCAGTTTGGTGTTCAAGTGAATACAGTGGCGATTCCATACGGAGGCCTGCAGCCAGCCGAAAGCCTGACTAGCTTTGGAGATCCGTTGGGCATCCTCGTCATCGATTCTCGTGTTGCGCGACATCGTACTTCCGTGATAAGCGACGGTTTCCACGTTTTTGAGTTGAGCACCGTTGACATTGATTCCAGAAGCATTGTATTCCGCGCTGGGTGGCGGCTGGTGCATGACAACCGTTTTGGCTGTATTGATAGTTAATCCAAAATCGACGCAGCCCCTCGGCGAAGACGTCCATGCTCCATTGCATGCCCTCCTTCGTCACTGTGTTAAGGACGCAGTCGTCCGCGAAGAGCAAGTCATGGACTGTATATGTAGACACGCGCGTTAAAGCCTACATACGCCGACTGTTGAGAAGGTGCCCGTCAGTTCTGTAGGCGATGCGGATACCAGGCTGCTTATCACGGTAGGCGTCCATCAGCATAGCCAAGAACATGAGAATGAAGAGGGTGGGGGCCAGTTCGCAGCCCTGCTTCACTCCGTTTGTCACTGCGAATGCTTAGGATACCGTCCCGTTGTCAGAGACGCGCGCCGTCATCCCTTCATGAAGCTGACGCACCATGTGCGTGAACCGCTCAGGATAACCAAATTTCTGCATTACTTTCCACAGTCCGTCACGATTCAACGTGTCAAAGGCTTTCGTAAGATCCACGAAGGTAGTGTATGGGTGAGTTCGCATCTCCTGACACTTCTCTTGTAGCTGGCAGGGCTGCGAAGATCATATCGGTTGTTCCGCGGTGTCGGCGGAAGCCACATTGGCTTTCCGGGAGCAGGCCCTGCTCGAGGTGACCGTTAAAACGATTGAGAAGGATACGGGTGAAATTCTTTACGGCGATGTTGAGCAACGAGATGCCTCTGTGATTATCACAGAGTTGCCAGTTCCCTTTCCGATACTAAAGCATCATTCAGACAAGTGTCTGACTGCGGCTCGTTTCTCGGTGGTCAGGAGACCGCAAGGATCTCAAGTGCATGGCACCCCGGCGTTCTGATGGTGAGCCAGATGACTTCAGTTTTGCACACGAGCTTTTCCTTTTTTTCTGACACATGCAGGCCATTTGTGACATAAGTCAGTACACCCCAACCATGACGTCCTGCTATATCATTTCTGAATAATTGAAAACAGGTGATGAAACGTAACAATCGATCAACTTCGCGGTCAGCCACGTTTCAGTTATCGAGATGATATTTAGTGAAGTTTGGCAAACGTATATCTTAAGTTTATCTTATTTACGGAGTGAGTTTTGGACCTTTTAGTTTATTTGTGTGTTGCAAGCCGGCTATGCCGCCGACTTCTGCATTTGCAGCAGCTGGACCGAGATACGCACTGGATGTGTCTATATTCAAGAGACTTTGCATATTTCTACAAGAACTTGATTTGTGTAGATGTTTGCATATGCTTATTTGCCCAACCGTTAAAACTTGTGTCAGAATGACGAGCGACCTCCAGAGAAAAGGTCTTTGTCCTCGAACAATCACTCCATTTTTATTACCAGTCCCTTCTCTCCCTGTCCCTTCAAGTTCTGTAATTCCGCTTTAAGCGCATTCCATTTCATTTTCTCTTGTAAAGTGTAGGACGGTGGAAAAAAAATACCTCTGTGGCCGAGGACTCCCCTGCTGTTTGCTGGATAAGAAGGTCACTTTGAAGTTTGTTTTCCAAAATAAGTTTTAATGGTCTTGATTTATTTCTTCGAAAGTTTGCGTCCTCTTTACTGTTCAGTCGGAAAAATTAAAAAATCCTATTTTTTTCCTTCTCTCTTATTATTTCACTCAAAAACTCCTGCAGGGCCATCATATTATCATTTTTTCTACACTTTGTTGATTAACGAAGCTCTAGAACGATTATGCATTGTGACCTGTCCACTACACCTCTATCCAGGGGGGTCTGTTGAATAATTTGTCTGTCTGATGTTGGGGCTTCCCTAATACTTGCTTCAATATCTTTAAGCTTGGGATGTCGTAAGGGGAGGTGCTACTGCTATGGGTCCACTTTGTGTCATCCTTTCGGTGGGCAACAGCTCCTCTATATTTGCCTCTGATGAAGCGCATGTGGTTTGGAGATTGTTTTTGTTAATCGTTATCTGCCATGTTTAAGTTAAGCTTGTGCATTGACATATTTTGATCAATTTCATTTTGTACCTTTGATTGTTTTTCTGGCGTGTTTAACATCATCTCCATCAGGTTTGTGGGATCGTTACCTGTGGTCTTACCCTTCGCCTTTTTATTATTCTTCAGTGTTACCGGTAGGTTATGCGTCACTACTCTTGGCTGGTATCTAAGATACCACATTGTCAATATCTGGGTATTTGTTGTGTAGGTTGCCTCGTGCTCTACTCCGTGCTATACTATGCGTTGATGCTGGCAATCGATCCTTTAAATCAAGGGTCTGCTGTATGAAATTCTTTATAATCCTGATTTCTTCCTCCAGTTTGTTTAACTTGGAGGAAAGCGTTTGACAACCACCACAATAGTTTTCCTCGTATGTTGGCCGTTAGCAAATTATATGTCTTTAAGAGTGCCCCTACGAGCATGCCTTTGTCGGCACAGTCATGTAATTGCGATCTTGTAGGGAGTGGGGTTGCCGGTTCAATCCCGCCACGCTTAACATATTGCACTTCAAATTAGGCTTTTACAATTTTGCACACATATAGTATAGCAACAAGAAAAAAACGTCAGATATAAATTTAAGCTCCTATGTTCGAGGGAAAATACCTATCTACTGCGTTCTCCTATTAGAAAGTGACTTTATAGGCTTGATATTTTCGTCCGTTTACGGTGGTTGATGAATTCAGAAGAAAGATCTATATCAAGTATGTTCGAAATATGAGGCATTTAACAAATAAGTTAAGAAGGGTTACTCAGCCGTTTAAGAAGTCTCTTTTCAAGGTTCGTTAACAGCCGACACGAGGGATAGCCCAGTCGATGGAAGTCCGTGTTTTGCGACAATCCATAAAAACATTTTGAGGACGAAGTTATCGTTTGGTGTTATCCAGTTTCGGGTATGGAAAAGCTAAAAGAGCGAACAGTAGGTTAACATTCTTGAAGAAAATAAATTCCTCAGAGGTCAGAAATGTGAAACTTAATTCGAAACGCACACAGCGGTGTTTATGTTAAGAAACCGTGCTATCAATCGGATAAGAGAATTAATTAAATTAAACATTTTATTCATATTTCAGTAAAAGATATTCACCAAACCTACTATGACCTATGAAATTCACCCAGTCTGTTAGAAAGATGTAAAATTTAAATCAGAATTTCCGAAAACATTAATCTGAAGAAATTGGATAACTAAGTCACCTTAAGTCACTTTAGTCACTTTATTGAGGGAAGTAGGCTTTTGCCCTTGAGCTCCCTATTCACATGCAAAAATTTAAATAGTACAAACGTTTACAGTGATATATCTGACAAATGAAAATGTAGGGTCATCGATATGTGTGGGCCAGGCGCAACCTGCCACTGTTTACACAATCTTCATTATATTGACAATAGTTTCTCTGAAAATGAGTATCTAGTTTGAATTTAAATGTGTCAACAGTTTCTGAACAGACCACCTCGTCAGGAGTTCATTCCATGCTCCAACGACCCTCTGCGAAAACGAGTTCCGACGGACTTCCGTGTGGACAAACTTCCTCTGCAGTTTAAAGGGATGACCCCGCAGATGTTCCGTCCCAGCCAATTAGAAGAAGTCAGCAAATTCTAGGGCACAATCGCGGCCTCTGAAAATCCGGAAGGTTTGGATGAGGTCACCGCGTAGTTGCCTGTAATTTAGAGTCAACAAATCAAGTTCAACCAGTCTGGCTTCGTAAGGCAGATGACTTAGATTATTGACCATATTCGTAGCCCTCGCCTGCACTCGTTCCAGCTGTAGATAATCCTTCTTAAACCACGAACGCCAAGCCTGGATGGCATATTCCAAGTGAGATCGAACAAATACCCGTAGGTTTTTCGGAAGAGTTCCTTATCAATCTGCACAAATCCATGTCTGAGCGCAAATAAGACCTGTTTAGCACGTTTAGCTGCCTTTAGACACTGTGAAGATGGTTTAAGTGAGGCATTTATTAGAACACCGAGGTCCTTCTGTTCCTCAACAATTAAAAGGGGCTGCCCATTGAGAATGTATTGCTAGGAATCATCCTCCTCACTGGTCCTTCTTGTACGTAGTCTTAGGACCACACACTTCCCAACGTTAAAATTTAAGAGCCAACGAGCAGACCAGCTGCTAAGACGGTTGAGATCCTCTTGAAGTGCGTGCCTATCGAAATCACATCTGATGACCCTCCACAATTTAACATCATCTGCAAACATGATGGCGCTGCAATCCAGGTCGTCGACACAGTCGTTGATGTACACTTAGAAGAGTAACTGCCCTAATACCGAGCCTTGGAGGACACCACTTAGAACCGGAGTAGGTGTTGACTTCGAGGTATCGACGCACACAGTTTGCAATCTATCTGTACGAAAGTCTGCGATCCATGTCAGCAGCATTCCTCTTATGCCAATTTCAGATAATTTGTAGATGAGAAGTTTGTGTGGGACACTGCCAAACGCCTTCTTGAAATCAGTGTATATGACGTCAACCCTACCATTTTCATCCAGTGCACGAGTCCACTGGTCTGTGGAGAGAAATAAACTAGAAAGACTGTAGCGATTCTGTCTGAAGCCATGCTGGAGAACTGAGAGTAATTGGTTTTCCTCAAGGAACTTTATGGTTGCCTTCTTGATTATTGATTCCATTATTTTACAGCAAATGGAGGTTAGGCTGACAGGCCGATAATTGTTGACATTAGATCGAGCACCACTCTTGTATATGGGGTATATATTTGCTGCCTTCCATTCGGATGGCAGTTTTCCTGATTCAAATGACGAATTAAATATATGCGCTAGTGGTTTTGACAATTCGCTGGCCAGTTCTTTTAAGAACTTGGCCGGTATATCGTCCGGACCAGATGACTTCGCTTCTTTCAGATTTCGCAGTTCTCGTTCCACGAAAGGTTCCAGGACGAGTATATATTCAAGCACTGGACCGGCGTCTATAACAGCACTGTTGACGTGGTCAAGCTGAAGTTCCGGTTTCTCTGGTGAAAACCGAGGCAAAAACTGACCTTAGTACTCGGCTTTGTCGCAATGTTCAACGACTTCAACACCATTCACATCCATTAGTACTGCTACTGGGTCCTTGTTTTTTTAGTCGGCTATTGATATAATGGAATAAAAGTTTTGCTTTATTTTTCAGCCTGTTGAATAATTCTTGATTAATAGTTCTTCCTTGCCTGACGGATCATTCTTTTTACAGCGTTTCTTTGTTGACGAAATTCTTTGATATGCTCTGCTGACACTGTTTGCCTAAATACCTTCCATTTTTTATTATTCTTCTTAAGCTGCCTGTTAAGTTCTCTTGTTAACCAGGCGGGGTGACTATTCTTTTTTTGCACCTTCACTGGAGAAAAGCGTTCAATCAGATCGAAAGAGACTGTCTTAAATGATCGCCAGACATCCTCTGGATTCCCTTTAAGCAAACAATCCCATATCATAGACATCAGTTTTTTCCTCATCGCGTTAAAATCAGCCTTCCATATATTTCGCTTGCATTCCATTCCATTCTGGCGCTGAGAATAAAGTGAGTAATCCCACATCAGCGTACTATGGTCACTCTTACCGAGGGGTCCAATAGAATACACTTCATCAATGCTAGAGAAGTCCTTCGTAAATACAAAATCCAGGCAATTTGCTATCTGGTTCTCTCTAAAATCTCGTTGGAATGTTAACCTTCTGTACCAGAGGTTGGTCGAGAGTGAGATACATTAGCTTGTTGCCAAAGGAAGTTGGTGCACCATCAACTGTCAGATTAACCCAGTCTACTATAGGTGCATTGAAATCTCCAGCACTAAGCACTTCCTGGTGACTTGCTACTTCCTTAAGCAAATGGAGGAGTGACTCAGCAGCTGCACTTGGAATGTTCGGTGGTGTGTAGATCGTCAAGAATTGAAGGTTCTGTGAACACTCCTTTTTAATATTTATCCAGATAAATTCATATTCAGGGAACATGGAGTGTGCTCGTTCGACTGCCGAGATTCCTGTCGTAACATATACGGCCACTCCTCCGCCCTTTCTATTTTCTCGGTCTTTTCGAAAGATTTGGTATCTATCAATCAAAACCTCGCTATCCGCAATTTCGGCTTTGAGCCACGTTTCCGTAATGGCAACGATATCGGGGATTCGGTCTGATACTAATGCTTTGATGTCATCTTCTTTCGATAGGAGACTCTAAGCATTGGTATACAAACATCTCAATTTAGACTGAGTAACTCCTCCATAAAGACTTCTGCGCATTTCGCGCGATTGAATACTAGAGTCTGTCATTGTTTTCCGAGATGAACTGTTGTTCAACCCGCCGACGCTGAGTTCTGATGAGTGGTCGTCATCCGAGTTCTTGAGCGCCTTCTTTGTACTGTTAAAGCTCTGTACAGTTGGGTTACATCGTATTTAGTGTCCTCCGTCTCGCCGAGAATCCACCTTGATTATGTACGGTGTCTGCCATAAGAAAGAACTCTTAATCACTTTTATTTCCCCGTCCTTTATTTGGAGCCATTTTTCCACCTGCTCGGTGCTCCTCTTCAGTTCTGCTTTCAGCATCCTCATTTTGTACCTTTCCTTGGGTTCGTTATCCAGCTGAAAAAACACATCTCTGTGTGAGCTACAGAGAGCCGTTCTCCGTTCTAGCAGGCGTGAAGCCTGAACATCATTTTCAAGAAACACTGGTAGAAAAAATCAATTAGAACCTGAATCTAATGCGGAGCCAAAAGGCAATATCCGAAAACGATTGGAGACAAATGAAACCACAGGATGCCGACGTAGCGCGGTTCTACGGTTTGCCAAAAATCCACAAGCCGAATGTTCCTCTACGGCCCATCGTGGCGCTAAAAGGCACGCCTACCTACGGACTGGCTAAATGGCTCGCTTAGCATTTGAAGAAGCTAGTAGAGGGCTCAGAACATACAGCCGTATCCTCAACGCACTTCATAGAAAAACTCCGAGGTATCACAATCGCCCCCGACGAGATAATGGTGTCCTTTGACGTCGTCTCCCTATTTACATCCATCCCAGAAGAATTGGCCATGAGAGTCATCGATGACCTTCTGGACTGAAAGTACAACGATGAAGGAAAACGTTTTAAAAGGGAACACGCAATGGAGTTACTGGACTACTGCCTTCGCACGTACTTCACGTTTAACAACTATGTTTATGAGCAAATCCAGGGAAGCCCGATGGAATCACCGATCTCCGGCTTCCTTGCGGAGGCCATCCTGCAGGAGCTGGAAACTCAGGTCTTCCAGATCTACAAGCCGAAATTCTAGATGCGCTACGAAGACGACACCTTTGATATCATACACCGAGAAGCCAAAGAGAACTTCAAAAGGGATTTGAACTCGATTTTCCCACAGATTCAATTCACAATGGAGGAAGAAGAGGATGAAATGCTTCCTTTTTCTCGATGTTCAGATATCAAGGCAGAAGGACGAAACTCTCCAGGCTGGCGTTTTTCGAAAAGCGTCAAACACGGAGAAAAGTCTTCACTACAACAGCAATCACCCACTGTCGCATAAACGCAGTTGTGTCGAATCGATTTTTTGCCGCATTCCGACACACTGCAGCACAGAGGCTGAGAAGCTGCGAGAACGTTAAACTCTATGGCGCCTCTTTCTGGCCAGTGGATATCCACGCAGCTTCATAAACAAATGCTTATACCAAAGGCATACAAAGACCGAAGGTGAGCCCGTAACAAAGACCTGAAACCTTCCATGTCTTGGCATATGTGGGGAACGTCTCAGAAGCCACTGAGCGCGTGTTAAGACCGCGAAACGTGGGCGTTGGACACCGACCGGAGGCCACCATCCATCGATTAGTCATGCAACCAAAGGGCCGACTACCACCCGCAGACACCTTTAGGCGTTATTTACCGTGTCAACTGTCTAGACTGCCATGCCAACTACTGCAGCATGACCGACAAACGACTGAGTGCGCGCATGCACGAGCGCCCCCTTACCACTGTCAATATTCCCAATTGAAACCGGCAAGACAACGATCTCGTGGCGTAGTGGGAGGAGCGTTGGACTTCTGCCCAACAAGGTCAGGAGTTCGAGGCTCGGGCGCCGCAGCGCCTGGGTTTGGGTATGGCTGGCGTATGACGGCTAATAAGCCAGAAATGGCCGTTCTAGTCTCCCTTGTCTTTGTAGGTCATGTTATTCTGCCTACGTACTTAGCTGCCTTACGGCTGCTGGCGAGGCTTGAGAGTTAGCCCAGGCACAACGCGACGAGTGAGTCATGTAACCGATCGGTGAGCGCCCCATTACCATTGTCAATATTCCCGATCGAAACCGGCAAGACAACGAGCTCGTGGCGCGTTGGGTAGAGCGTTGGACTTCTGCCAAACAAGGTCGTGAGTTCAAGGCTTGGGGGCCGCAACGCCTGGGTTTAGGTATGGCTGGCTGTTGATGACTAATAAGCCAGAAATGGCCATTCCAGTCTCCCTTGTCTTTGTAGGTCATGTTATTCTGCCTATATACTTAGCTGCCTTACGGCTGCTGGTGGGGCTTCAGAGTTAGCCCAAGGCACAACGCGACAAGTGAGTCATGTAACCGATCGGTGAGCGCCCCATTTTCATTGTCAATATTCCCGATTGAAACAGGCAAGACAACGAACTCGTGGCGCAGTGGGAAGAGCGTTGGACTTCTGACCAACAAGTTCGCGAGTTCGAGGCTCGGGCGCCGCAGCGCCTGGGTTTGGGTATGGCTGGCGTATGACGGCTAATAAGCCAGAAATGGCCGTTCTAGTCTCCCTTGTCTTTGTAGGTCATGTTATTCTGCCTACGTACTTAGCTGCCTTACGGCTGCTGGCGAGGCTTGAGAGTTAGCCCAAGGCACAACGCGACGAGTGAGTCATGTAACCGATCGGTGAGCGCCCCATTACCATTGTCAATATTCCCGATCGAAACCGGCAAGACAACGATCTCGTGGCGCAGTGGGTAGAGCGTTGGAATTCTGCCCAACAAGGTCGCGAGTTCAATGGTAGGGCGCCGCAGCGCCTGGGTTTGGGTATGGCTGGCTATTGACGGCTAATAAGCTAGAAATGGCCATTCCAGTCTCCCTCGTCTTTGTCGGTTATGTTATTCTGCCTGCGAGGGCTCTAGTCTGAGCTCCAGCGCACAACGGAACATACAAGTTCCTTAAGCAGATCGGTGAGCCCCACACTGTCATATATATATATATATATCGGTAAATAATTTCTGAAATTATTAATTGCAGTAGATGGAGTCAGGTGATTTGGACATGACTTTTTAGGGTCAGACCCGAAATTTGAATTAACATTTGGGTCGCAAAACAATCAACCACTGTGGAATAACCACGCAATGCCCATTCTACAAACAAGTAGTACTACAAGTAGTATGAATCTTATATGGCAAAGACGTTATACCGTACTTCCGACATAGATACTAGCTAAAAGCCCAGACACGTGTTTCGCCGATGTTTCTGGTGCTGTGTGACACAGCAACGAGGGGTTCGGCTCCTCAGTGGGTCCCCCAGCGTTCTCTATGCGGTTTCTGGTATATGGACTCCAGAGAATAATCGGGTAAATAATTTCTGAAATTATTAAGTGCAGGACATGGAGTCAGGTCATTCGGACATGACTTTTTAGGGTCAGACTCGAAATTTCAATGAACATTTGGGTCGAAGACAATCAACCACTGTTAAATAACCACGTAATGCCCATTCTACAAACAATTAGTACTACAAGTAGTATGAATCTTATATGGCAAAGACGTTATACCGTACTTCCGACATAGATACTAGTTAAAAGCCCAGACACGTGTTTCGCCGATGTTTCTGCTGCTGTGTGACACAGCAAACGAGGGGTTCGGCTCCTCAGTGGGTCCCCAGCGTTCTCTATGCGGTTTCTGGTATACTCGGTTTATGGTTTATATATATATATATATATATATATATATATATATATATATATATATATATATATATATATAGCACAAATATATATATATATATATATATAATATGGCGTTGCTGAATGATGCCCTATGCGAAAGAGCGAAGATTTGAGCCTTAATATCATCGAAGAAGTTTAAATTTTAGAATATACCCAGAATCATTACTTTATTCTAATTTATTAGGGTTAGTTCAATTCAATTCAATTCAATTTATTGAGGGAAATAGGCATGGGCCTTTGAGTACCCTATTTGTAACGTAAAATTAAGTGCGGTATACAGAGAAACCGTGTGGGTTGCCAAGGTACAAAAGGCGGTCATAAAATTTGACAAGTGGTGCACGACTCTCGAGGGTTAAGATAAATGCCTCATCGCTCAGGCTCGTTGCGGAACATAAAACTGTCAAGGTTCCTTTTAAAGCTTTTCAGCGATGGTGACATCACAACGTCTTCAGGGAGGGCATTCCATGGTTTAACCACTCTGACAGAGAAGGAGAACTTGCGCACATCCAGTCTCGCCTGCTGGACACGCAGTTTCAATGGGTGACCTCGGAGATGGGTCGTGGTGGCAAATTCAAAGAAGTCCGAGAATTCCAGGCAACAATCCAATCCCTTCACAATGCGGAATGTCTGCAGGAGATCACCACGCATTTGCCTATAACTCAAAAGGGAACAGATTAAGATTCATTAGGCGGGTTGGATATGGCAAGGAGCTTTGACTTCTAACCATTTTGGTGGCTTTCCTCTGGACTCTTTCGAGGCAGTTCTGATCTTGAACTGTCCAGGGTTTCCAGGCGTGCATAGCATATTCCAAATGTGGCCTAATGAATTTTCCAAAGGTCTTAGCAAAAAGATCTTCATCGAAATCCAAAAAGGCTCGTCTGATGGCATGCAACACCGAAATTGCGCTCTTCGCCACTTTTAAGCAGTGAGACGATGGTTTTAAGGTGGTGGTCATCAGCAAACCAAGGTCCTTTTGGGTTTCCACGTCTTTTAAGGCTTCAGCGTTGAGAAAGTAACTTCTACTTTCGGCAGATCTAGACGGGTTGCCTAAGCGAAGTATTGTACACTTATCGACGTTGAACCGCAAAAGCCAATGATTCGACCACTCCTCCAACCGAGTTAGGTTGATCTGCAGTTTATCTTCGTCAGCAGGGGCTCTGGATTACATTCCAGATTTTTAATGTCGTCGGCAAACATTGCTGCTTCACAGTCGAGATTCCTGACACAATCGTTCACGTATATTAAAAACAGTATTGGCCCTAGTACTGAACCCTGAGGAACCCCACTCTCGACCGCAGCAGAACTTGACCTCTCTTGGCCCGATGCACACCACCTGGCGCCGACCCACGAGGAAGTTTTTCGATCCACTTGAGGAGGTAACCTCTGATTCCAATTCTTTCTAGCTTGTAAAAGCAGTCTCTCGTGCGGCACAGTATCGAAGGCCTTTTTGAAAGTCAATGAAGGCAATGTGAACCGCGTGTCTATCTTCAAGTCCTTGGGTCCACCTCTGGATCGAATACAGCAAATTCGTTGTGCATGATCTTCCTTTTTCTGAACCCGTGTTGACAGCTTGATAACAAATTATGAGTCTCTAGGAATTTCACCAATTCGCTCTTGATGATCCTTTCCATAATCTTGCCAAGGATGCATGTTAAGCTTATGGGCCTGTAGTTTGTCACTGACGCCCGGCTACCGCTTTTGTACAAGGGAGTTATATATGCCGGCTTCCAATCGAAAGGAAGTGTTCCGGAGTCAAATGACTTTTGAAAGAGCACTGACAAAGGTGCGGAAAGTTCATTGGCGAGTTCTTTCAGAAGCTTGGGTGGAAGCTCGTCTGGTCCTGGGGATTTTGACTCTTTTAGTTCTTTTAATTCCTTTTGGATCAGAAATTCTGAGAATAGTATGTGGCTTATGCTTGCAGTCGGCGGGTTATCCACTGAGGGACGAAGGAACCTTGCCTCGTTTGTGAAGACTGAGCGGTAGAACTGTGAAAAGTACTCGGCTTTTTTTCCCTGTTTTCAGAAATTTCGACGCCCACGGCAGGCTTAATCAGCGGTATTTGATGTTTATTCCTTGTACATCTACGGAGGTAACTGTAGACTAACTTTGGATTCTGCGTTGCCTTTTGCAGCAAAAGTCTTCTCAAATTCTCTTCGCGTTTTTAAGAATAAGGCTTCTCATTTTGTTTCTCTGTGCTTTTATACTTATTTAAAATAGGCGACTTGATTAGACTCGCGATATTTTCTCCACAACTTGTGCTTCCTGTTTATTTCCCTTTTTAAGTTGCTGTCTAGCCACCCAGGACGCTTGGTGTGATGGACACTCGTTAGCGGGCAGTGGTTGTCAATAAGTTGCAGAAGAACATTTCTGAAAGACTCCCAATCTTCGTTTACGGTGCTCGAAAATATTGAGGTCCAATTGATGTGTGTTAAATCTGCTCGCATCTGATGAAAATTTCCTCGCCAAACGTTACGCCGTTTTTCGTCTATAGCAGGGGCAACGGAGAATAAGCACCACGTGATCACTACGACCGAGCGGAGGCATTGAAATAATCTCGTCAATGCTGCCTGATGTTTTCGTGAAAACCAGGTCAAGACAGTTAGCCCTTTGTCCTTCACGTGTTCTGGTGGGGAAAGGGACATGCTGTGTGAGGAGTGCATTCAAGGTCTTTTGCAGAAAAACATAATCAAAAGTTGATTTCGGGCATGATGATTGAACAGTGCTCCAGTTAATTCCTGGTGCGTTGAAGTCACCCATAATCATTACATTAGGTCTACTGGAGAACTTTTCTTATTGTTCCAACAAGTGGGTGTCCGCGACTCGGTCTATCCTAGGTGGCCGATAGACAATGAGGACATCTAGACATGAAGAGCCAAGAGCCTTGATGTTCAACCATATGGCTTCAGTGTTGCACGCAAACTTGCTCGTCTTGTCAGACACTATTAGCACGTCTTTCACATACACAATTATTCCACCACCCTGTCGGTTTTCTCTGTCCCTCCGATATAGTTGGTACCCAG
Organism: Schistocephalus solidus; assembly: GCA_017591395.1. NCBI lineage: Eukaryota > Metazoa > Platyhelminthes > Cestoda > Diphyllobothriidea > Diphyllobothriidae > Schistocephalus > Schistocephalus solidus. The sequence continues at coordinate 50,398 of WEDG01000703.1, read as the reverse complement.
ACAATGTTATTTCGCTATCTAGAATACTGCCCGACAGCCAGGGTTTCGGTTACTGCTATCACATCCGGAGATACTTCGGCAAGGCAAATTTTTAACTCATCAAGTTTTGATAAAAGGCTTTGCGCATTTGTATACAAGCACTTCAATTTTGCGCCAACCAAATTTCCTGTTGCGTTTGTCAATTTTATGGGCCCAACTGCGTCTCCTCTAACGTCAAGTTCGTATGTCTTTTCCGTTTCGTGAGTATTTTCGGTAACTCTGGTTTCTTTAGTGAGAACACTGGGTGTTACGGAATCAGTTCTGACATCTCTTTGGGCAATTGGTTCCCTGATGGTTTTGGCGTTAGTGAGGTGGCTGCCGTTGTCCCTCAGAACAATCGGTTGGTTCAATGGAAAATTCGTATTCTTTTTGAACTACCTTTCCCCTTGAAAATAGCCAGATTGTGTTTGCCAGCCTTCAGTCTTGATTGTAGTTCCAAGACAGGTTCCCGGCGTTTCAGCCTTTTCGCAGGGGAGAAGTCTGGTTGAAAAAAACCTCTTTATGCGTGTGACGTAGGTTAGTTTTTTTGGATAGGATCGCCTTGATTTGGTCTTTGCTCTCTAGCATTATTTTTCAGCGGTCGCGGTCGCGGCGTTCCTAGGCGGTCTTCAGACTTTTCTGCCGATCCGGAATGCTTTAATAACTTTTACTTCCACGCCCGGTGGGAGCAACTGGTTTAGGAGGCCATTAAACGAAGCAAGGTCTTCGGTGACACGGTCTTCTGGTCGGACTGCAGTTGACTCGTGCAAACCCTGAATAACTAAACACTGTTGTCGATCCTGGTGCTTGGAATTTTCGCTTCCCCCTAAGTTCTCCTTAGGGGCACGAGAACGGTTTACAGAGCTCTCGTTGGGATTTAGTCTACCTCTGATCATACTCTCATCTGAAGGCTTCAATGAATCCATCAGAGTTGATTGTGACTTTGTCCTCCTGTTTTGGTGTTTCCCCATTGCAACTTGTCACGCGTTTGTTCCTTCGGATTCAACTACGGGCTCTTTATAACACCCAAGATAGCAGGATGAGATTTGTGGTTTGCTCTGGTCGTCGTCCGTAGGATTCAGAGACTGTGTTCCCGTTATCCGGTCGTTATGGGTAATCGCGTCCGAACATTGTGAGCTGTAACCAGTTTTAGTTTTTGATACTTTTCGGGCTTTTAGTCACTGCCTTTTTAACTGGAATATTGCTAAGCGTATTTCGTCGAGTAATGTTATCTTGCAAGAGCTTCCTTAAGTCTGCAAGCTCATTTTCCAGTTTTTGAACTCTTAGTAAAATATAAGAACATCCAACGCAAGATTCGTCCTCGTAGCCAACGGATTTGGCTGCCATTACGCTTTTTGCGTGCTTTGCTGGTTTTTGGTAACAAGTAAAAACTGATGGAGTGCCAGTCGTGGATTTCGAAGCCAGCTCAACAGGCTTTCCTGTAAAGGAAGTTCCGTGACTGGTTCTGTTGCTAACAAACAATTGTTTTGAGTCCATAAATGTTAAAACACTGCGAAAAAGTATGTTCTCCTTTGAGCGTATAACGAAAAATTTCCGACTGGCTTTTGGAGTATGGCGAGTATTTAATGCAATATGAGCAAAAATGTTTATACTTGTTCAAAAACGCTTTTTAAAAATACTATAAACGGTATGAAGGATATTCAGGAACGACTCAGCCGTTCGGAGATATCGAAGTTCCTTGGATATCTTCAGATCTTCACGAGGTTGTACACGTTTGGTTCCCTGAGTGGTTCTCAGTTTTGATTGGTGCAGAGCCTGCGCAGTCAACTTGAATAAGATGATAAACAAATTCTAATTTGATCCGTTTTATGACGAATTTCGGCACAAAAAAGAATTCCAGATGAGCAGGAAGCAAGTAAGTACATGCAGTTGAAACAGTATTGTCCGGATCAGTCCTAGTGAAGTGGTAACGAAGATCAAATTGTCCAAGTTTTGGAGAGCAAATAATTGGTGGTTATTTGCACACGACCTTGACGAACATGTTGGCTCCCTATTTTCTTCCTTGTGACAAAGCTACCAGTATGCACTTAAAAAAATTGAGGGTCAGTAGTGCGATAACCGTCTGATATAAATATTAATTTCCTTGACTGTAAACGCACTCGGCACCACAAGCTATGCCAAAAATACTTACCATCCTACCCTATTGTTGCTGCCAACCCGACGACGCTGAATTCCAGCTCTGCGCAGGATGTATTTTGCGCTTTTTTTGCATCCACATCCACATCGCTAGGCAGTCCGTAGCGAAAATTTAGGGGTTTTTTTATTTTCTGCCGGCACTTATATCACATCTGCCAAAGAGGCATTGAATAAAGTGAGAAAACTAATAATTTCATTAATTGAAGATTTAAAACTTAGGAATGTGTAAACGGGCAGTAAGACAGACGGCACTGAGTTTAGGGTTAATTTTGCACAGAACACTGAGTATCAGGCGGCAGTGAAAGTGTCTATTTATACCTGCACATTTCAGAGAGATAATGAGAAAGAGAGTGAAATAATGGTTGCAGCTGCTTAAATAGGTAAGTGGATGAAGTTTAATGCTTTCGGGTCGTGGGCGTGCGATTCGTGAACCGAAGGGTGTCTTCTCTATTGGTCAATGAGGTTAGCGGTAGTGACTCCTTAAAAAGAATGCCGGACGTACGTGTTATTTATGGGTTTTCTGCTTATGATTTTACATCTACAGTTTTCTTTGCATAAAAATAGACACAAACTAATACCCGTTGTGTACACGTTGATTTGGAATAACTCTTGAGTGGATTGTCCAGTCTCTAAATTTGGATATTATTTTCTTGGACTTAACGATTCTGCGGCTATCCAAATATTCTATCACTGAGGATTATTCCACGTCCAGGACATTATCCCTACGAGAAATACAAGCTTCAGCGTTCACTTGCTTCCAAATTCAGGCCAGCGGTGTGCTGCTCTAATCTGCTTTCATTAGGGAGGGAGAAACAAAGGCTGAGTCGTTGCATGCTTATTAGAAGTCTGACTGCTGAATACAATACCATCCAAGCCCAGTTATTTAAGAGGATATATACATAAAAATGCATTCAAATACAGTCATAAGAGGTATGGAAAACGCAGACGCTCAGGACTCATCTGTGCTGAGAAAAAAATTCGCAGTGCGGGCTGATTTCGAACCCAGGTCGCATATTCATATGGCGACGAGCATAACCACTGCGCTATGTCCCCACGACAATTTGGAAAACAAAATTGTATCCACACAAAAAAAGATGACAAAGATATTCTGCCAAGCGGGCAAAAAGCCTGGGAACACTAATGAATGTCACCTACGAGGACGAAAAGTGCATGGGATGTTTAAATCTCTTGCAGAAATTCTTATTGATGGAGAAAGAGATAAGTAACCTGAAACAAGAAATGGCCGATCTCAAAGAGAAGGTTCAAAGTTCACCCGAAAAAAAAGTGATTAAGAGTTCTTTCTTATGGCAGACACCGTACATAATCAAGGTGGATTCTCGGCGAGACGGAGGACACTAAATAAGATGTACCCAACTGTACAGAGCTTAAACAGTACAAAGAAGGCGCTCAAGAACTCGGATGACGACCACTCATCAGAACTCAGCGTCGGCGGGTTGGACAACAGTTCATCTCGGAAAACAATGACAGACTCTAGTATTCAATCGCGCGAAATGCGCAGAAGTCTTTATGGAGGAGTTACTCAGTCTAAATTGAGATGTTTGTATACCAATGCTTAGAGTCTCCTATCGAAAGAAGATGACATCAAAGCATTAGTATCAGACCGAATCCCTCGATATCGTTGCCATTACGGAAACGTGGCTCAAAGCCGAAATCGCGGATAGCGAGGTTTTGATTGATAGATACCAAATTTTTCGAAAAGACCGAGAAAATAGAAAGGGAGGAGGAGTGGCCGTATATGTTACGACAGGAATCTCGGCAGTCGAACGAGCACACTCCATGTTCCCTGAATATGAATTTATCTGGATAAATATTAAAAAGGAGTGTTCACAGAACCTACAATTCTTGACGATCTACACACCAACGAACATTCCAAGCGCAGCTGCTGAGTCCCTCCTCCTATATATATATATATGACAGTGTGGGGCTCACCGATCTGCTTAAGGAACATGTATGTTCCGTTGTGCGCTGGAGCTCAGACTAGAGCCCTCGCAGGCAGAATAACATAACCGACAAAGACGAGGGAGACTGGAATGGCCATTTCTAGCTTATTAGCCGTCAAATAGCCAGCCATACCCAAACCCAGGCGCTGCGGCGCCCTACCATTGAACTCGCGACCTTGTTGGGCAGAATTCCAACGCTCTACCCACTGCGCCACGAGATCGTTGTCTTGCCGGTTTCGATCGGGAATATTGACAATGGTAATGGGGCACTCACCGATCGGTTACATGACTCACTCGTCGCGTTGTGCCTTGGGCTAACTCTCAAGCCCCGCCAGCAGCCGTAAGGCAGCTAAGTATATAGGCAGAATAACATGACCTACAAAGACAAGGGAGACTAGAACGGCCATTTCTGGCTTATTAGCCGTCATACGACAGCCATACCCAAACCCAGGCGCTTAGGCGCCCGAGCCTCGAATTCGCGACCTTGTTGGGCAGAAGTCCAACGCTCTTCCCACTGCGCCACGAGTTCGTTGTCTTGCCTGTTTCGATCGGGAATATTGACAATGAAAATGGGGCGCTCACCGATCGGTTACATGACTCACTTGTCGCGTTGTGCCTTGGGCTAACTCTGAAGCCCCACCAGCAGCCGTAAGGCAGCTAAGTATATAGGCAGAATAACATGACCTACAAAGACAAGGGAGACTGGAATGGCCATTTCTGGCTTATTAGTCATCATCAGCCAACCATACCTAAACCCAGGCGTTGCGGCGCCCAAGCCTCGAACTCACGACCTTGTTTGGCAGAAGTCCAACGCTCTACCCACCGCGCCACGAGCTCGTTGTCTTGCCTGGTTTCGATCGGGAATATTTGACAATGGTAATGGGGCGCTCACCGATCGGTTACATGACTCACTCGTCGCGTTGTGCCTTGGGCTAACTCTCACGCCCCGCCAGCAGCCGTAAGGCAGCTACGTATATAGGCAGAATAACATGACCGACAAAGACAATGGAGACTGGAATGGCCAGTTCTGGCTTATTAGCCGTCATCAGCCAGCCATACCCAAACCCAGGCGCTGCGGCGCCCGAGCCTCGAACTCCTGACCTTGTTGGGCAGAAGTCCAACGCTCCTCCCACTACGCCACGAGATCGTTGTCTTGCCGGTTTCAATCGGGAATATTGACAGTGGTAAGGGGGCGCTCACCAATCGGTTACAGGATTGACTCGTCCCATTGTGCCTTGGGCTAACTTTCAAGCCATACCAGCAGCCGTAAGGCAGCTAAGTATATAGGCAGAATAACATGACCGACAAATACAAGGGAGACTGGAATGTCCATTTCTGGCTTATTAGCCGTCATCAGCCAGCCATATTCACAATTAGGCGCTGCGGCGCCCGAGACTCGAACTCGCGACCTTGTTCGGCAGAATTCCAACGCTCTACCTACTGCGCCACGAGCTCGTTGTCTTGCCTGTTTCGATCGGGAATATTGACAATGGTAATGGGTTGCTCACCATGGACTTCTGACCAACAAGGTAGAGCGTTGGACTTCTGCCCAACAAGGTCGCGAGTTCGGGCCTCGGGCGCCGCAGTTCCCTGGATTGGTAATGGCTGGCTGATGACGGCAAATAAGCCCGAAGTGGCCATTCCAGTCTCCCTTGTCTTGTCGGTCACGTTATTCTGCCTTTATACTTAGCTGCATTACGGCTGATGGCGGGGCTTAAGAGTTAGCCCCAAGGCAGAAAGGGACAAGTGAGTTTTGCAACCGATCGTTGAGCACCCAACTATTATATATGTATATATATATATATATATATATATATATATATATTTATATATATATGGAAGGAGAAGATAAGGCGATCTCTGGGGTAGAAGATAAACTTGCCTGACGTTTCACACTCATACTCGAGCGCATCATCGGGGATAGAGCATAAGGGGAACTACATGGTTTAAAAAGGGTCTTTCGTGCTCACTTGCGGTGCGTCTAGCAGCCTCGTTTCTCATTGGTCCTCCCCTCGTGCGCCAATGGTGCTTGACGGCCTCATAGGGCACTGGTAGGTCAATGCTGCGGTTGATAGAGTTGGCGTCTGACTGCCAAGCTTTGATGATTTCCCTCGCCAGTCTGTTTTCTGCTCGGCCGAGCAATTGAGCCCCGTCAACATCGAACCGGTGGTTGTTTTCCAGACTGTGCATGGCGACGTGTGATCAAATATCTTTTCGCCTTACGGCCAAAGTGTGCTCGTGCATGCGCGCACTCAGTCGTTTGTCGGTCATGCTGCAGTAGTTGGCATGGCAGTCTAGACAGTTGACACGGTAAATAACGCCTAAAGGTGTCTGCGGGTGGTAGTCGGCCCTTTGGTTGCATGACTAATCGATGGATGGTGGCCTCCGGTCGGTGTCCAAAGCCCACGTTTCGCGGTCTTAACACGCGCTCAGTGGCTTCTGAGACGTTCCTCACATATGGCAAGACATAGAAGGTTTCAGGTCTTTGTTTCGGGCTCACCTTCGGTCTTTGTATGCCTTTGGTATAAGCATTTGTTTATGAAGCTGCGTGGATATCCACTGGCCAGAAAGAGGCACCATAGAGTTTAACGTTCTCGCAGCTTCTCAGCCTCTGTGCTGCAGTGTGTCGGAATGCGGCAAAAAATCGATCGGACACAACTGCGTTTATGCGACAGTGGGTGATTGCTGTTGTAGTGAAGACTTTTCTCCGTGTTTGACGCTTTTCGAAACACGCCAGTCTGGAGAGTTCCGTCCTCCTGCCTTGATATCTGAACATCGAGAAAAAGGAAGCATTCCATCCTCTTCTTCCTCCATTGTGAATTGAATCTGTGGGAAAATCGAGTTCAAATCCCTTTTGAAGTTCTCTTTGGCTTTTCGGTGTATGATATCAAAGGTGTCGTCTACGTAGCGCATCTAGAATTTCGGCTTGTAGATCTGGAAGACCTGAGTTTCCAGCTCCTGCAGGATGGCCTCCGCAAGGAAGCCGGAGATCGGTGATTCCATCGGGCTTCCCTGGATTTGCTCATAAACATAGTTGTTAAACGTGAAGTACGTGCGAAGGCAGTAGTCCAGTAACTCCATTGCGTGTTCCCTTTTAAAACGTTTTCCTTCATCGTTGTACCTTCAGTCCAGAAGGTCATCGATGACTCTCATGGCCAATTCTTCTGGGATGGATGTAAATAGGGAGACGACGTCAAAGGACACCATTATCTCGTCGGGGGCGATTGTGATGCCTCGGAGTTTTTCTATGAAGTGCGTTGAGGATACGGCTGTATGTTCTGAGCCCTCTACCAGCTTTTTTAAATGCTAAGCGAGTCATTTAGCCAGTCCGTAGGTAGGCGTGCCTTTCAGCGCCACGATGGGCCGTAGGGGAACACTCGGCTTGTGGATTTTTGGCAAACCGTAGAACCGCGCTACGTCGGCATCCTGTGGTTTCATTTGTCTCCAATCGTTTTCAGGATATTGCCTTTTGGCTCCTCATTAGATTCAGGTTCTAATTGATGTTTTCTACCAGTGTTTTCATAGGGTCAGATTCAACGACCTTATATGACTGACTCTCTTTTAGTAGCTCCTGAGCTTTTGCCACGTATTCTGACTTGTCCAAGATTACAGTTGCCCGTCCTTTGTCCGCTGGAACAATAACAATTACTTCGTCCTTCTTAAATTACCTAATGGCCTTTACCTCGCCTGGAGGGATAGTTCGGTGTGGCCTGTGGGATATGCTGAGGGAAACGACTTGCTGGCGTATCGCGTTCTTGGCGTCTTCTGTGGTCTATGTCTTTTAGAGTGTCGCTTCCAGTAAGGCAATACAATCCACAGTATGTGCGTCTCCTGTGTTGAAGTCGGATTCGTGCTGAAGCACTTTAATCTGATCAGATGTTAGTTGTTTAGACGACAGATTATGGTAGGATGATTGTGCAGGTACATGTGTCTGTGCTTGTTTTTGGCTACACATTTTGTTCAGTAGTTGGCCCTTTTTCTTGTCGCGGACCTCATTCATCTTTTTCGTTATCCAGCGCTCTAAGTTTTGCAGTGTTGTCATCTCCAGGATTGATGCACATTCTGCTTTCTTCCGTTCGATTTCCCTGTCGTATTTTTGTAGACGAATGTGGCATTAATTGATGAGGGTTCTTTAAAAGGCGGCGACTGCAGCTCCTGGCGACATCCCGACCAAAATCCGTTTTAGCTGGTGGTCTTACAGAAACACTCCGTGGCATGATGTCCGACCTCAGGCATTCGTGCAGAAAGGCTAATTGTGCCCATGTAGATCCTTGTCTACGGGAAAATATTTCCCAGTGCCATGCTCGGCAAAGCGCTTCGCGCCCGAAATTCTCATGCCATGATCCTATGATGCTGAGGACTTAAGTTCATGGACGCATTTTCGTGAGATTCTGTTTCAAACGCCTAAGTGATCAAGAACGAATCACCTCGACGTTTAATTATCTCATTCTGAAATGCTACTGCAGTATTACCCTATTCTACCACCTGACTATTTTTTCCTAAGCAGTTTTTTTCTCCTACCTTCTATTCGAAAATGAAGGCCTATTGCACTCTGCCTCCATTTTCATGGTAGGAGTTTTTTTTTTCACTGCATATTTTTTCTAGTTCACCATTAATTTTAAAACATTGCTAATTGTTGACATAGCAGGACAAGTTATGAATTTGTACATTTTATCTGCACACATTGTCATCACTTTATTTCGTTACTAATGTTTGCTTAGACAGTACCTTCCCGGTGCTAACCAAATAAAAATTCTAAAAAAAAATACGGACCCCAGGTGTTGAAATGGAAGGAGAAGATCAGGCGATCTCTGGGGTAGAAGATATACTAGTCTGACGTGTTCGAATCGCAGGTGTGCCACACTTGGGGATGGGTATGGCTGGCCGATGACGAGTAATAAGCCAGAAATGGCCATTCCGGTCTCCCTTGTCTTTGTTGGTTCCATTTTACCAAATGCTACACGTCGCTATGCGACCGCCTGCGAGAGCTCTAGTCTGAGCTCCAGGGCACAACGGAACATACATGTTCCTTAAACACATCGGTGAGTCCCACACTTTCATATATATATATATATATATATGCGTCATGAATCTCCGAAGTCATAAAGGACATGTTTTTAAGTAGTGCCAAAATAGGGGTAATCAAAGAGCAGCAATAATTTAGAATAAATGGTGAGAAATCATCTAGCCCAACAGCGTGTTAACAACGAATAATTTTAGGTATTTCTCAACTGTTGCCAACGAATGAGGTGAATAAACGTTTGGTAGAAGCGAAAGGTCGTTTGAGAGGTAATTGGCACGAGTAGAAGTTTGGATAAATTTTTTTTTAAAGAGTTTACATCAGCATCATTTCGTGTCAATTTACAACATTGGGTAGTAAGATGCTGAAGATTTCCTTCAAAATTCAACAGAGGAAGGCGCCAAAACTGTATGAACGGAGAAGCAAAAACACTGACTTATCAACAAAATCATTAAGACTGAAAATCTCAATTTTTATTAAGACGTTAACGTCCCTTTGACTGCCACAGAGGCCTTGATTTTTCAATTTTGCTTTTAAGATTTTAAACAGGAAGAATTTCTTCCATCAGGTCTCTCTTAAACTGCATCAGATGGACAAAAACCATTGAAAAATTTATTTTAGAATTGTCATTGCGTTGCTGGAACAATAAACAGCATTGGAATTGCTTAGAAAGGCAGGGATAGCTTACGATATACAAGTCTGGAAAAGGCAAATGTTTTGTGGGGACGTGTGGCATACCTTAATTCTCCGTTCGGTTTTGATAAGCAGCACACGTATTGCAGAGAAATTCATGTTTGGACGGCCAAATAACACAGAATGCTCGTAACCGACAATAAGGGCCTAATCTGATCAAGGAAAAACTTGGGTTGATTAGTCAAAACGTAATCAATAGGAACATTTGTGATAGTATTGGAGGAAGAACATTCATCAAAGCCTAAAATCGAAAACGGACGTATATTCGCATAAGTAAATAAAATAAGATGCTAAAAGGAATATAAGTCAGATTTTTGGGAAAGGTGTCAAAATTTTTAAGCAATCAAGACTCAGGTATGAAAGCGATAACTTTTAGCAAATCATTAAAATAAAGAAAAAAAGGACTAACAGTTAATAGATCCATTATTTTTTTACTGAAAACCTTACCTGACACAGCAGCTGGAGGATGAAGACATTCAATCAGCTCGAAAGGAACAGAATAACGAGGGGCTTATAAGTTGTGAGTCAATGACCCTTTCAAACCATGTATCTTAAGACAAAGCATTGCAATCTTACTGTGCTTTGCTCTTTACCAGAGTAGCTCTTATCGTGAGTTTTTATGACAACCGACCACCATTTTTTAAAACAGGAAGCCTAACATTGAAATTTTGTATTTCGGTGATGGTTTACGGCCATTTGTTAACTGCAACGGTGTTTTTTCCTATGTAAAGGACTTTGTTTATATGAAAAGTAATCAAGTGAGCACGGAGAATCACATGTCCGACATATTGGCCAAGAAGTGCAATATCGTGAAAATTATTTCGTAAATATTTCAGTTTAAGTGCATTTAAAAAGGTGCCAGTTTACTGCAGGGATAAACTCATAAACCATAGTTCAAACAAGCAAGACAGTGAAATGGAGAGCAAACAAACTTGCGGGGGCTCAAATTCAGAAGCCCACCCTATGAGGAAGGAGCCATGGATCGTGCTTCCTTCTCAGAAACAGGGGCCAGTTAAAAATATGTTATGTGCACTTATGTGAGTGACCAGGTGTAAAGTAGGGCCTTATGAATAGAGATTTGGTTATGTCGTATGTACAGCGGTGTATTAAAATCACATGTATTAAATGTTTGGTCATTATTTAATTGTTCTTTCTGGAGATTTAAATAAATTGCTCTCAAATACCGACGGTGCCTTCATTTCTGCGGCTGTAAGAAAGAGGCATGTCTTAATAGACTTTGAACAAAATTATCTTACCTTTCAAATTTAACAACAAATATACTAATGAAATAATATACATTTGAACTGAATGCACTCTGACTAACCTTATTTATTGTTTTCTGATCTGATTTGAAATAACATTTTGATAGAATTATTGAAAACGTCGGGTTACTCGACGCGATTTGTAAGCGGGAAGCACGCTCATGTTTTATGTAAAGAAAATGCTCTCTCAGACGGAGATAAGAGAAAATAACTTAATAATTCATGCTGTTTATATTTCGGTAAAAAAAACAACCACAACACCTACTGTGACGTATGAAATCCACCCATTATGTTAGTAAAATGCAATTTTATAATCAGGATTTCAGAGAACATTCATATGTATTAATCGGATAAAAAATGGGCCAATATTTTCTATTGGGGTAATCCTAAATAAAAAGTTGCCTTTTAAATAGAATTCAGAAGAAAATGGCTGACCTCGTTAAGTCACTTTAAGTCACTTTATTGAGGGAAGTAGGCTTTCGCCCTTGAGCTCCCTATTCACATGCAAAAAATGTCAATAGTACAAACGTTTACAGTGATAAATCGGACAAATGAAAATAAAGGGTCATCGATATGTGTGGGCCAGGTGCAAGCTGCCACTGTTTGCATAATCTTCATTATATTTACAATATTTTCTCTGAAAATGAGTATCTCGTTTAAATTTAAATGTGTGAACAGTTTCTGAAAGGACCACCTCGTCAGGGAGTCCGTTACATGCTCCAACGACCCTCTGCAAAACGGACTACCGACGGACTTCCGTGTGGACAAACTTCCTCTGCAGTGTAAAGGGATGACCCCGCAGATATTCCGTCCCAGTCAATTCGAAGAAGTCAGCAAATTCTAGGGCACACTCACGGCCTCTGACAATCCGGTAGGTTTGGATGAGGTCACCGCATAGTTGCCTGTAATTTAAGAGGAAACAAATCCAGTTCAACCAGTCTGGCTTCGTAAGACAGATGTCTAAGATTCTTGACCATCTTCGTAGCCCTCGCCTGCACTCGTTCCAGCTGCAGATAATCCTTCTTAAACCATGGACACCAGGCCTAGACGGCATATTCCAAGTGAGATCGAACAAATACCCCATAAGTTTTTCGGAAGAGTTCCTAATAAATCTTCACAAATCCCAGTCTGAGCGCAAATAAGAACTGTGTAGCGCGTTAAGCTGCCATTAAACACTGTGAAGATGGTTTACGTGAGGAGTTTATTAGAACACCAAGGTCCTTCTGTTCCTCAACAATTGAAAGGGGCTGCTCATTGAGAATGTATTGGTAGGAAACATCCTCCTCACTGGTCCTTCAATTATGCAATCTTAGGACCACACACTTCCCAACGTGACACTTTAAGAGACAACGAGCAGACCAGCTGCTAAGACGGTTGAGATCCTCTTGAAGTGCGTGCCTATCGGAATCAGCTCTGATCACCTTCCACAATTAAACATCATCTGTAAACATGATGCTGCTGCAATCCATGTCGTCGACACAGTCGTTCATGTAAACAAAGAAGAGTAACGGCCCTAATACCGAACCTCGAGGGACACCACTTAGAACCGAAGTAGGTGTTGACTTCGAGGTATCGACGCACACAGTATGCAATCTTCCTGTAAGAAAGTCTGCGATCCATGTCAGCAGCATTCCTCTTATGCCAATTTCAGATAATTTGTAGAGTAGACGTTTGTGTGGGACACTGTCAAACGCCTTCTTGAAATCAGTGTATATGACATCTTCCCTACCATTTTCGTCCAGTGCACGAGTCAACTGCCCTGTGGAGAGTAAAAAAACTAGAAAGACAGGAACGATTCTGTCTGAAGCCATGCTGGAGATCTGAGAGTAATTGGTGTACCTCAAAGAACTTCATGGTTGCCTTCTTGATTATTAAATAAATAAATAAATAAATTGTATATTTAAGGCCCAGAGAGCCCCGTCATTTCAAACTTAGTATCGCGGTATAAATAAATACAAAGTGGATAATTGCTGCTCTATGTGAGCAGCCATATTAACAGCAGAAATTAACATTATGGTAGGCATATCCGATTCAGAACGATTTGCCATTTTTAAAACAATAGACAACAATCTTTAACATAAACGTGAACTATAAAAGAAGCAGTAAAAAAAACTCCTACGGTAAATTGGAGGCGGAGTTCGGCGAGCCGCCAATTTTTAAAAAAAATAGGAGAAAAAAACTGCTTCACTAAAACATTAATAGCTAGATGCAATGGGATAGATCTGTGATGATGATGACAACGTATGAGGGTTCGGAACGCTCCTTGTCGTGTGGGAGATAATATAGCAGTCAGAGCTACTGTTTGTAACCACCAGTGGAGGTGAGAGAGGACGGACTCATCGTGGACACCAGGGTCAAAACGAAGACGGAACAGTAGAGGTCAGGAGATCATCATTGAGATGCGACCTTGCCGACTGCATTGTCCCCCAATCAAAGAAGCAAAACTATCAGAACCCGCCTTGATCCTCAACTGAACCTGGAGACCATCGTCGGGGTTGCAAAAGCGGAGGAAAGTACCAAGTTTGTCAAGACTTGGCGATGCTAGTTTAAAAGGAGGGGGCGAAAAAGTGAATGCAAAGATGGACTCTGCAGAGGCTGATGGATATATAATAAGAGACCATTATAATATCAAGGAAACTGCCTCAAATACCAGGAGGACCCTTTTCGAAATCCAAAAATTGCGAGTTAGGGAAGGAAACAGACAATAAGGACTTTATATCTTCCGGAATTAAATGTTTGCGTAACTTTGTTTTGAAAATAGCTAATGTGGACAACAACCTAATTACAGTGGAAGATTATTCCAGATGAAAGCATATTTGGAGGCAAAAAAACTGAGACCGGTTAGTTGTGGAGCTAAGGGGTGGTGAAATGATCATGGAGGAATTACGAGTGGCATAGGGTCGATCTACCGGAGTAAGAGCGTTAATTCTGGAGATGGGGCTAGAGTTAACGCGAAACAGGAAGCAGAGACCGGCTTCGAGTCTTCTAACCCACAGAAATTTAATGTTTGCTAACTGGCATCTATCCGTATAAGAGATACTGGATCCAGGAAGAGAAAATAGTCTTCGAGTAAAAACCCTCTGAGCTTTTTCAATCTTACTGCGGTCAGAGGCATTCATCAGCCCAAAGAGGGGACAGCAGTATTCTAGAATAGGAAGAACAAACATTCGGTACAGGTCTTACTTTATTTCCGGAAGGAAGAAATTGTGCGATATAAAACCACATATCTGTGTAGCCTTTGCAGAAATTCGATCTGCATGAGGCGATAATGCTAGCTTGTTCGTGTAACTTAGACCTAAGTCTTTTATGGTTGATCGTTCTAAAAGTGTACTATTTTGAAATACGAGGGGTCCAGGAAGCTTAGCGGGGCTAAAACACATAAAACTACTCTTGGATGAAGAAAACTCCATCTGCCAAGTACAGCTCCAACGTGAGAGCATAAGTAGATCAGTGTTGATTTTATCCACGCAACTTTTGGCAGTGTCTTTATAAAAATGAATAAATGCACTTGAGATCGTCAGCGTAAACAAAGTTTGGTGAATTTGTGAGTAAAGCTGAAATTTCGTTTATGTACAGAATAAAGAGAAGGGGACCTAGAACCGTGCCTTGAAAAACGCCACTCGTGATCGGTTGAGGCATCGAGTTGCTATTTCCTACTAAGACCTTCTGGCTGCGGTTAGACAAGTAGGAACCAATGATGTCAAGGAGAGGAGGCCGGATGCCGAGGGCTTCCAGTTTCACCAGAAGACGTTTGTGCGGTACCTTGTCAAAGGCTTTGCTCAGGTCAAAGTTGATCACAACCACTGTCTGCTGCTCATTACGAAGGGAAGTGACGAGGTTACGAAAAGCTAAGTGACACACTTCGCCTGATCTCCCAGGTAGAAAACCATATTGTGAGTCGCTTAAGAGCTTATTTTCTAAGCAAAAGTCGAGAATTTGATTAAAAATAATTTTTTCAAGAGGTTTTGCAAGAGCCGGGGTTTTGTGAACGCCTCGATAATTTTTCACGTCCGAAAGAGATCCCGACTTGAAGACAGGAAGAATAATAGATGTCTTCCATGAGTCAGGAAAGAATCCGTTTAAAAGATAAACTGAGAATACATGGCTAAGCAATCGGGGAAAGCTCGGCACTCTCTTAATAACTGAGTTTGGAATACCATAAGTCCCCGAAGAGTGCGAGTTTTTCAGACGCATTATTTGCTTACGAATTAGTTCTATGGAGAAATCAATGGTACTGATAACATTAAATGAGGATGCCTGAAACGTCGGAACCGGTTCAGATTCCATCGTAAGCTGATTTGCAAAGAATGCACTAAACAATTCTGCCTTCTCAGAGTCTTCGAGAACGAATTTCATAGTTTCATTAAGTAATGGAGGTATTTTATAACCTCGTTTAGAGCAAAATCGACGGCGGAATAGTTGAGCAACAGATTTTGCAGAGTTTAGGTCGCTGAGTGCGCGTGATTCCCTCTGTCTGTCCCGTGCAAGCCGAATCTTAGATGCTAATTCAAAAATCTCTGTAATCCTTAGATGTACAGATAACGAACTAGTATATTGATCTTTTAATTGCTTCCTCAATTTCGTTAGTCTTGGCAAAAGAATGTGGGGGACGGTGGATTCCAAAGTGTATGGCTTGACAATTTTGATTGGCACAAATTCCAGGATGTTATTTGAAACGACTGACATTAAGTCAGAAAGACTTGCTGCATCGTTCATGGAGGAGAGATGCTGCTAATCCAATGAGTCCAAAAAGTTGTTAATTAAGCTCATATCTGCGAGGTCAAAATTATGATAGGTACGAACGGCGCTAGGCTTTTTTCGATGAGACAATTGGTAAGCAACAGTGAATTAAATGTATGGTCACTTTGGAAGAGGCCCTGCTTAAAATCAACGAAAAGGGAGCAATGTTATTTATGAAAAATCAGATCTAAAAATATGCTTGTCTCTCGTTGAAGAACGGACAAGCTGTGACCAATTAGAGAAATTAATGGTATCCAGGCAAGGCTGAAATCTGGGTGGACAAAAGTTTGAAATCCAGTCAATTTCTGGAAAATTAAAATCCCCAGCGATTATTCTTTAATGTTAAAATCGGACTCCGAAAACCAATTTAAAAATTGCACAAAGTTTCACATCATCATCGGATGATAAATTAGGCGGGTAGTAAATACATCCGAGAATAGCCTTTGCCAGGGCGACAGGATAATGGATGCGAAGCAGAAATTACCAGAGAATGACGTGACGTCTAGATCAAAACGCGAAGTGCTTAAATAAAGCTTTAATATAGAGAAGACAACCACCACCACGCTTACTAGTGCGGTCTTGACGGTAGAGATCGTATTTGTCTATGACAAGCAAAAGAGTCTGAAATTAAGGGATTGGTCCAAGATTCAGTTGCACATAAAAACATCAGGCATTAACTCGAAAGCAATGGCTCTAAGTTGGGCCATCTTATTTATAACAGATCTAGCATTAAGTAATATGACATCTAGGGTAGTTCGAGTATCCAAAAATAGGGTTATCGTTATTAATTAAGTTGGCGGTGGGTAATTGTTGGAAATTATTGTGGCTTGAGGGTAATTGCAAACTGCGCCATAACGATTGGTATATAGAACGTCATTACCAAAAAGGCTGAGAGGGATATCTGAAAGGTGTAGGAATAAAACATTCCGGTATCGAACCACCATAGGAGTTACGACCGGGATATGCCTGTTGGTAGTTAAAAACGGAATGACGGGAAGTTTGATGGGATATAGGGCTGATGGGAGATGGCAAGCAGTTAAAAGAATTAAAATGCTGGAATGTCGGGTCTTGTATATCGGTTTAAAATGGTTAGGGTAATTTGCCTGTTGGAGAGGCTTGCTTAGTTTTTGGAGAGGGCAGTATGCGATTACTGAGACCTGCGCTATCTTGCTTTTTGGGTCTGGGTTAGATTTACGTCCTTCGGAAAACCTGTCTTAGGTGATATAATTGAGGGTATAAGATGACCCGTGGGGTTATGAGACGAGCTAGCTTGTGGAGGGTTAAATAAGTTAAATTTAGATGATTGCGGATTTTGTATTTGAAGAAGGTTATTTATGCGATTTGGCTCGGGAAATTTCCCCGAGAGGCCTGGAGAGTTGCGTTTAAGAGAAGAAACTGGCAGTCTATGTGCTTAAGACGGGTTAGACGGTATAAATGCTTTAGACGGGGTCGCAAACATTACAGGCAGGCTGAAAGCACCGGAGATTGCAGTATTCAGCCGCGAGGGAGACGAAGTAGAAGGTTGAGTGGAGGGGATGAAGAACTAGACATCTGAGAAGATGAATTAGCAGTTGCATTGACGTTAGTGGAAACACGACCAGACTTATGAATATTAGGTTGAGAAATTGATGATAAGAAGGACACATTTCTTCGCTCCATTGGTGTAAGATCTCGACAAAGGAAACAATTTTGTCATTTCCAAATAGCGAGAAGTGCGACCTCGTTGAGCAAAGATTGAGTCAACCCTCAACTGTTGACAACAATTTAACTAGTATAGGAGGATTCTTGCTACGCGAAGAGAGGCGTTTTTGCTTCCACTATTTTGGTAGTTGAAACCACCCGAGTACAAAAAGTCCATAGCAACGTCAACTGGGCGTCTGTGTATGGGAGCATTTTTAGAAGAAATTGTGATTGCGTTTCTGTCTATCAAAAGCCTCGCTGGCGACCAAGTGAACAAGCGAATCGAGACGCCTGCAATCCCTGAGAGGGAACATCAGATAGGTAACCATCGAACAGATTGCCGAGTATAGACAAAAATGGATCCAAACTTCATAATGAAGTCGTTGCAGTTCTGTAAAGCGGACAGATCTAGCTGTTTAGCTTTTAACTATGGGTTGTACATTTGAGTCAATGTTGAAACTGCTAGGTGTATTCAAGCATCGTTTTGGTCCCGAGGCATGTAGTTAACGACGAATTGAGCTTGTTGGTTTCATCTTTCGTCGAAAATAAGAGTAAAAATCTATGCAGGATACGCAGGGTAAAAATAAATTTATGAAATTTCAACTTAATTCTATCTTAGCGCTTTATAATTCTACGTTTTCTACAGGGATTTATAGGGATAGCAAGTTGAAGTTGTCTAAAGACTAGAAATTCAAAACTTTATCAGCAATTTAGTCAATAAAGATAGCAGGAAAAAAATAAATCCGTAAAAGTTGAGAACGAGAAATGAGGCTATGTCAGGTAAATAATATGACACTGTATAGTTCAACCTAATGTTAAAGACAAAGACCACAGGTAATTATATAAGATTAAGGGCTAGAAATGCAAAACATTTATCTGCAATAAAACCAATAACGACAGTATAAACGAAAAAAACGTTCAAATTTTAGATTTCACTTAGCTTTTAAAAATCGACCTGCGCGCCTTGACCTCACTGCTTGATTCCATTATTTTACAGCAAATGGAGGTAAGTCAGACAGGCCGATAATTGTTGACATTAGATCGAGCACCACTCTTGTATATGGGGTATATATTTGCTGCCTTCCATTCGGATGACAGTTTCCCTCATTCAAATGACGAACTAAATATATGCGCTAGTGGTTTGGACAGTTCGCTTGCCAGTTCTTTTAAGAACTTGGCCGGTATTTCGTCCGGACCAGATGACTTCACTTCTTTCAGATTTCGCAGTTCTCGTTCCACGAAAGGTTCCTGGACGAGTATATATTCAAGCACTGGACCGGCGTCTATAACAGCACTGTTGACGTGGTCAAGCTTTAGTTCCGGTGCTCTAGTGAATACCGAGGCAAAAAACCGACCTAAGTACGTGGCTTTGTCGCAATTTTCAACGACTTCAACACCATTCCCATCCATAATGGAATAATGTTTTTGGTTTATATTCAGCCTGTTGAATAATTCTTGATTCATACTTCTTCCTTGGCTGACAAATCATTCTTTTTACAGCGTTTCCTTGATGACGAAATTCTTTGAGATGCTCTGCTGACCTCGTTTCCCTGCCTGTTAAGTTCTGTTGTTAACCAGGCGGGGTGACTATTCTTTTTATGATACTTAACTGGACAAAAGCGTTCAATCAGATCGAGTGAGACGGTCTTAAATTATCTCCAGTCATCCTATGGATTCCCTTTAAGCAAAGAATCCCATCTCATAGACATCAGTTCTTTCCTTATCGCGTTAAAATCAACATTCCATATATTTCGCTTGCATTCCGTTCAATTCCGGCGCTGAGAATAAAGTGAGTAATCCCACATCAGGGGTGCAATAGAATACACTTCATCAATGCTAGAGCAGTTATTCGTAAATCCTAGGTCAAGGCAATTTGCTCTCTGGTTCTCTTTTAATCTCGTTTGTATGTTAACCTTCTGTACCAGAGGTTGGTGAAGAGTGAGAGAGTGGCCGAAGGAAGTTGGTGCACCATCAACTGTCAGATTTACCTAGTCTACTATAGATGCATTGAAATCTCCAGCAATAAGCACCTCTTGGTGACTTATATCTTCCTGGCGCAAATCGAGGAGGGACTGAGTAACTCCTCTATATAGACTTCTGCGCATTTCTTGCGATTAAATACTAGAGTCTGTCATTGCCTTCCGAGATGAACTGGTGTCCATCCAACCGACGCTGAGTTCTGATGAGTGGTCGTCATCTGAATTCTGGAGCGCCTTCCTTTTATTATTTTAGCTCTGTACAGTATGGTACATCTTATTTAGTGTCCTCCGTCTCGGCAAGGACCCACCTTGATTATGTACGGGGTCTGCCATAAGAAAGACCTCTTTATCACTTTTATTCCCCGTCCGTTATTTAAAGCCATTTATCCCCCTGCTAGGTCCTCCTCTTCAGATCTGCTATCAGCATCCTCATTTTGTGCCTTTCCTTGAGTTCGTAATCCGGCTAAAAAAACACATCCCTGTGTGAGCTACGGAGAGCCGCTCTCCGTTCTAGGAGGCGTGAAGCCTGCAAATCATTTTCAAGAATGATTTTAAGAGATCTTGGTGATGATATTTCATGTAAAACATCCAATTTCCGTTAACGGAATGCTTTGTGCACTGTAACGCATTCGCCATCTCGAAGAATCGAATATGAGTATTCTCGGAAAACGACTGAGGTCATGTTCTACCCTTTCCTTTGCAATCAGAGAATTGGACTTGGAACCCCTTTAATGACGAGATTTCGTTTTTGGTCGAAATTAAGTTTGGTGACTTTGAGTTCTGATTTGTTGAAACTGCATCAGTCTCAGGAAGAATTCTCCTTTGGTCGAATATGTAATTTGCATCAGTATGAGCAACTATTCCTAAAGTTAATGGCAAACCCCTTTTGGGAACTTTGCCAATTTGTCCTGCACTTGCTCCTGTATTACCAACAGAGGATTGCACTAGAGCATCTATCGGTAAGAACGAGCTTTTTCTGGAGATCAAACCCATTTTTTGTAAAAGATACTTGGCCCTTTTCGACTTCGAATTCTTCAATTCCGGTCCTTCAAATTGGACGAGCTTTTCAGCTTCGCCCTTTTTTATGTCATCCAACAACGATGCCTCATATGTTTGTGTATCCAGCACATTTCTGTTTCTGTCTAAGCTGGATGACAGTATGAAGGTGCGTGAGCTGGTTTGATCACCCTTTCGAAGAAACGAAATGCCTACTGATTTACAGAGCTCTGTAGGCGCAATGTCTTTAAGCTCTATATTAGGTATTCTTGAGGAAGTTATATTTGTATACGTAATTTCTTTGGCTGGAGTTCTCGTTGCTACGGGTGTTTTTTTGCGGGTGAACAATGAACCTTCTCTTTAAGATCAGCCTTTTTTTGTTTCAAGTTACTTATCTCTTTCTCAATCAATAAGAATTTCTGCAAGAGATTTAAACACCGCATGCACTTCTCGTTCTCTTTGGTGACATTCATTAGTGTTCCCAGGCTTTTTGCCCGCTTGGCAGGAGGAGAAGTAGCAACATAATATCTGTCTTTGTCATCATTTTTTATTTGCTTACAATTTTGTTTTCCAAATTGCAGTGAGGACGTAGCACTGTGATAATTTGCGTCGCCTCATTAATCTGCGACCTGGGTTCCAGGCCCGCGCAACGAATATTTTCCCTCCCTACAATGAATTCCGAGCGTCTGCGTTTTCCATACCTCTTAGGATTGTATTCGAATGCATTTAATTTATAAATCCTCTTAAATAACTGGGCTAGGTTGCAATAGTATTCAGCAGTCAGACTTCTTATAAGCATGCAACGACTCAGCCTTTGTTGTGACTTCTCCTTCCCTGATTGAAAGCAGGTTTGACCAGCACACCGCTGGCGTTAATTTTGGAAGCAAGTGAACGTTGGAGCTTGTATTTCTCGTAGGGATAATTTCCTGGACGTGGAATAATCATCAGTGAAGAAATATTTGGAACGCTGCAGAATCGTCAAGTCAAAGTAAATATTTCCCAAATTTAGAGACTGGACAATCCACTCAAGATTTATTCCAAATCAACGTTTCTTCTACACTAAGGTAGTGACTTAAACTTCGTTAACTGAAAGGAGCTGAAATTCGAAAGCAATTTCAAACGATGCGCCTCAGGTCTATATTAAGATTAGAACCCTTGAGGTCAAATAGAAATGTTGAGTACAGAAAAAGTTTCATTTATCTGGACGAAAATTAAACAGATATTCAGGCAATTTGGGTATTATTTTGCGGTCCATTTTTATGCAAAGATAAACTGTTGGATGTCAAAGGCTCTAACGGAAACCCATAAATTACACAAATATCCGTCATTCTTACTAAGGGTTCGCTTCCGTTAACATGATGCAAATATGGAGCGAGGGGTTCCAGACTTTTCAATCTGCCGATCTGGACATGAACGTGCGTCCCGAGGGTCACAGCTACCAAGCATCACTGGAGAAAAACACCCATTCGCCGAGGCTTCATAGGCCACTAAACAGGACACCCTGCGCTTAATGCATCACATACCCACGACTGGAAAACACATTACTACCCGTACATACCTATTTAAGCAGATGCAACCCTTGTTCCATTATCTTTCTTTTACCCTATAAGAACCACAAAATATTTGTTTCCATCTTGGATAATTTGAATTTCGTTACCACTTCATTAGGACTGTTTCGAACAATACTGTTTTAACTGCACGTACGTACTTGCTAACTGCTCATCTGGAATTTTTTATCGTGCCGAAATTTGTCATAAAACGGCATCAAACTGGAATTTGTTTATCATCTTATACAAGTTAAATACGCAGCCTCTGCACCAATAAAAACGGATAACCACTACATGAACAAAATGTGTACAACCTCGTGAAGATCTAAATTTATCCAAGACCTTCAACATCTCCGACCGGCTGAGTCGTTCCTGCTTTCCATTTACCATTTACAGTTTTTTTAAAGCGTTTTTGAACAAGAAGGAGCAAATTTTGCTCATATTGCTGTAAATACTCACCATACTCCAAACCCAGTCAAAATCTTTCGTTATACGCCCAAAACAGAACATACGCACACGCAGTGATTTTAAAACTCATGGACTCAAAGCAAGTGTTTGATAGCAGCATAACCAGTAATAACAATTCCTTTAATGAAAAGCCTGTTGAGCTTGTTTCTGCATCAAAGACTGGCCCTCGATCAGCTTACACATACAACCAAGGACCAGCAAAGAGCGCAAAAAGCGTTACGAAAGCAAAATCCGTCGGATACGGGATGAATCTTGTGTGGATGTTCTCATATATTACAAAGAGTTGACAAACAGAAAAATGAGCTTGCAAACTTAAGGAAGCTCTTGCAAGATAACAATACTCGACGAAAAACGGTTAGCCATATTACAGTTAAAAAGGCAGTGACCAAAGCAAAAAAAGAACAAAAACCTACATGTTGTAACAACTCAAAATGTTTGGAAGCGAATACCCATAAGGACCGGATAACAGGAGAACAGTCTTTGAATCCTATGGGCGATGACCAGAGCGAAACAAAAATCACATCCTCCAATCTTGTGTGCTCTAACAAGCCCGTAGTTTTATCCCAATAAACAAACGTGTGGCAATCTGCAATGGGGAAACACCACAACACGAACAAATTGTATAACGATAATATCAGGAAAACTTCAATAATGCCTCTTCCAAAGGCAGTTCTGACTTCAGACACAACTTCTGTCGGCTATCCCAGCAGTTCTAAAGAGCCCTTGTTTGAGAGTGAAAATACCAATGAATGAAAACTTATCATTGGGAAACAACATAAAACGATTATAAAGTTGAAAACAGACCAAATTAATCCCTCTGGTCATTCAGAGGAAATATGGTTGGCAGTGAATCAAAAGACGCCCTAGACCGAGAGAACTGCGTAGCTATCCAGGGCTTACGTGAATCCAATGCCCACACCTCAGAAGGAACGGATATCCACTAATCTTGCTTTGTTTTAGCACCTGCTGAATGATATACTTCATTCAGGAGAGACGATAACCGTTTATGCTGCCTTCAGGCCCGGAAAAAAGGATATTAATCAGTCCCAAAACGTGGACCACGGTCTGTCAAAATTGTCTTGGACAACTAGGAAGAGGCGAAGCTACCTTTCTCGAGAAAAACAAACCTTCGAAACTCTCATAAGCAGGTTTTTATTCAGTCGGACTATTCTCCAGTAAAACGCCTTAAACGCCGCGAATAAGTGATAGAAATGAAGAGGATACTTGCAGCTGGGGAGAACAATCTGGTGATTTACAGGGGCACGCGTGATAATGAAAACCGCAACATTGCTCTGAAACCAGCCAATGGTCATGATGACATTTGCAAATTAGCATTCACAAACTGAAGACAAACGCAATTTGATTCTGCTGACTGCTGCATACTGAAATTTCTTTATACCAACACCCAAAGTCTGTTTTCGAAACTCAACGAACTGAGAATTCAGGTAGCCAGTCTGTCCCCCGATATTATAGCAATCAAAAAAACATGGCTGTCACAGAACATCCGTGATTGCGAAGTAGCCTTATTCATGTAACAGCTGTTCAGGAGAGACCGCACCCAACGCTACGGTGGAGGAGTTGTGATGCATGTTTAAAGCAATTTCACAGTGTGTGAAATGACGGAGAAGATAAGCAATGGTATTCAGGCTATTTGGCTGAAATTAAAGACGTGGGGATTGTAGTCCTTTGAAGTCATGACTCTCTACCGACCACCGGAGACATACACTGACGCTAATACTTGTTTGTTGGAGAACATAAAGGAAATTAGCAGTCGACCTGATGTTGTTCTAATGGGTGACTTCAATGCAACCAGCATTCGATGGAACGATCTACAGGCAAAGAGCTCAAAGTTTTCGTTCGATCATCGTCTTCTAAAGAAACACGTGAAGCTCTTTTCACCCAACATGTATGTGTTTCAACGAGAGCGCGTGAAGGACAACATGCTAGTTTTTTCGATTTGGTCTTCACTAAAGATCCTGACAATATAGACGAGGTACACTTCCTTCCTCCCCTTGGTCGAAGTGATCATGCAGTACTTTCATGGGAGTATGGTTTATATTCTGTGCCATCTGCAATAAATGAAACCAGGCCCAATCTATGGCAAGGATTCTTTTGCAAGATGAGAGCTGAGGCATCACGAAAAAAACTGGGATCTTCTCTTCTCCGGGAATGTCACTGATGACTAGAATTTTTTTGAGAGGTGTTTGTTGAATCTAATAAAATGCAACTAGCCACCATCACAACCACAGTGGTTAACAAGGGATCTAAAAAGAGAGACTAACAGGAAAGGAAGGCTTTGGAAGAAATTTTGCCGATCCAATGAAAATGTAGCCTTGCAAGCAAACAAAACTCAAAAGAAACAAGGTAAAAAGCTTTTCTTCAAAAATCCGACGGGATTACGGAGGGATTTGCTCCAGAGAACAGTTCACAAACCCAAATTGCTCTACAGCTATGTAAGCAAAAACACACGTAACAGGAACTCGATTCCCGTTATGAGAAACGATGACGGTTTTGAGATATCAGAAGATAAAAACAAATCTGAACACTTTTCCCAGTTCTTTCAGTCGGTTTTAACCAGAGAAGCTCTTTTTATTCCATCTAGTTACCATACAAATGGAGCGCCAATTATTTAGGATATGCTCTTTTAAGAAGGGGCGGTCATTGAAGAACTAAAAAGTCTAAAGGCATGCAAATACCCTGGCCCCGACGAGATTCCAGCAAATCTACTCCTCGAACTTGCTCGATAGCTGGCGAAACCACTATTCTTTCTGTGCCAGCAATTGTTCGATACGGGAATTCTTCCTACCGACTTCCAGTTCACCGTATATGCCAAAGATTGTTTACTTTTGTTTTAAAAATGGCAAATCGTTTTAAATCGGATATGTTTACCATACTTCTAATTATTGCATGTTTTTTTAATTTTATTTAGAATGTAGAATTTATATTTGGTTAGCACCGGCAAGGTACTGTCTAAGCAAACATTAGTAACGAAATAAAGTTATGACAATGTGTGCAGATAAGATGTACAAATTCATAACTTGTCCTGCTATGTCAACAGTTAGCAATGTTTTAAAATTAATGGTGAACTAGAAAAAAATAGGCAGTGAAAAAAACTTCTACCATGAAAATGGAGGCAGAGTTCAGTAGGCCTTCATTATCGAATAGAAGGTTGGAGAAAAAAACTGCTTAGGAAAAAATGGTCAGGTGGTAGAATAGGGTAAAACTGCAGTAGCATTTCAGAATGACATAATGAAACGTCAAGGTGATTCGTTCTTGATCACTTAGGCATATGAAACAGAATCTCACGAAAATGCGTCAATGAACTTAAGTCCTCAGCATTAAAGGATCCAGAATTGAATTCTGATGATGGTTAGTATCCAAAGAAACCGCAGCATTTAAGACTGTGGACCACCGAATTTGTACGTCCGAATGACGTCATCGTTTGGAGGACGGGTGCTATAAGGAGACATTATAGTTCATGTGCGTCTCGAGGTAGCGTTAATATAGTTTTAAGAGGGTTACTCAAATTTCCGATGGTCCTTTCTCCGAGTCATGGGGAAAGCTACTGGGAAAAGACAAGAAAATAAAAGGTAACTAGAATCAGTGTTAAGATAAATGTGCAGTCCTCGCTTGAATGCAGATAGACTAGTTAACGACCTAATTTCAATTGACAAGTTATTTCAAAGAAAACTATACCTAGAAGCAAAGAAGAGAGAGCGTTTACACGTGGAGGATGCAGGGGGAGGTATAATCAGTGCAGCATTTCTTAGGTTATAAGGAAGACTAACGGGGGTAATGACAGAAAGCTTGGGGAGAGTTGAACTATTATTAAGTCGAAAAAGGAGACAAAAGCCTGCTTCAAGTCTCCTGACCCAAAGAAATTTTAGCTTCGTTAGCTGGCATCTTGTTGAGTAGGAAGTAGTTGAAAGAGTCGGAAATAGGAGTTTTGTTGTGATATGTCTTTGGACATTTTCAATTTTTGAACGGCTAGATTCGTTCATCAAACCGAAGAAAGGACAGCAAAATTCAAGAATGGGAAGTACAATCATACGATAAAGTCTTAATTTAATTTCAGGAAGGTAGAAATTATAAGCAATAAAGCCGCAAATCTGAGCAGCTTTGGCCGTAATTCTATCGGCATGAGGCGAAAGATCTATTTTTTTGGTGTAGCTTAAGCCCAAGTCCTTGATGGAGGAACATTCAATCACATGGCAACCATCAAAGATAAGAGGTTGCGGCAGCCTTACAGGCCCAAAACTCACGTAGCGACACTTAGTAGGTGAGAACTCCATTAGCCATGTGGAGCTCCAGGCCGAAAGAGCCTCTAAGTCTGAATGAATTTTGTTCTAGGCACCGTTCGGTTGTAGAAATAGAGAAAAAAATACACGCATTTGATATCATCAGCATAAATAAAAGATTGAGAATGTTTAACTATCGATGAAATATCATTTATATACAGTAAGAACAGCAAAGGACCTAATACGGTACCTTGGAAGGACACCACTAACAATCGGGGTAGCACTTGAGTATGAGGACCCTACTAAAACGTTTTGTTTTCGATCATTTAGGTATGATCTAATAAAGTCAGTAAGGGGACTACGAAATCCTATAGCTTCTAGTTTAGCTAGAAGTCGTTTATGAGGCACCTTATCGAATGCCTTACTATGATCAAAATAGATAACTACTACAGATAGATGATCATTACGAAGAGAGGTTAGTAGATTAAGAAAAGACATGTGGCAGGTTTCACAAGAACGGCCCGGTAAGAAGCCATGTTGGGTAAGGTTGATAATTTTATTGCTTATGCAAAAATCCGTGAATTTTTTTGCAATTAGTTTTTCGAACAGTTTAGCAAGAGAGGGCGTTTTATGAAAACCGCGATAGTTATGAATGTCCGAGCGGGAACCAGATTTAAAAACTGGTATTATAACAGAAGTTTTCCAATAATCAGGGAAGAAACCATTTTTGAGAAATTCTGAGAATAATTTGCTAAGTAAAGGTGGAAAATCCCTTAACTGTATAATAAGTGAGTTTGGAATGTTATCAGTTCCAACTGAATGTGAATTTTTTAGGTGAGCTTTTTCTTTTTGAATACATGAAGTAGAGAAATTAAAAGTTGTTAGAAGCGAATTTAAAAGCAGAGGAATTGTGGGAGTGGGGCTAGTTTCAGTGGTAAAGTGGTTGGCAAAAAACGAGTTTAACAATTCTGCTTTGCCCAAAATCATCTGTAACAAATTTTTATGTTACAGTCGAGTTAGGGCGGAGTTACATTCAGACGCTTAGCCGATGACCGAACATGAAAGATTTGAGCAACAGATTTGGATGAATTGGCATCACTTAGTGCCCGAGACTCCCTACGCTTATCTCGCGCGAGCCTTATTCTCGATGCTAATTCAAATATTTGTGCAATCCTTTAATGAACTGACAAAGAGCTTTTAGATGAAACTTTAAGTTGCTTTCGTAATTTTTTAAGTGTGTTCTGGAGAAAATGCGGAACAGTAGAAGAAGCTGTATTTGAATTAAAAATCTTAAACGGGATAAAAGCCTGGATTTTTTCTGTGAGGCTCTGCAATAGCTCACGGAAAAAGTTAAGATCGTTGATTGAGAATATGCTATGCCAATCTAGAGTGCTAACGAAATTATTTACTGGTTCATGGTTTATGTTAGCAAAGTCGAGGTTATTGCATTTAACCCTTTGGCTTCGTAAGAAGGGGGACTGGTTAACAACAGTGAATTATCGTGTGATCACTTGTGAAAAGATCATGATGAAAATTCATAAAGAGAGGGTGGACATCATTTGTAAAAATTAAATCTAAAATGTTGTCATTTCTATTTACTTATCTGACCAGTTGGGACATGTTTGAAAAGTTGATAGTATCGACCAATTTCTGATGTTGAGGCGGAGAGGAATTGGCCTGCCAGTCAATGTCTGGCAGATTTAAATCGCCTACAATTATTTTGACATCAAACTGAGTG
This sequence comes from Schistocephalus solidus, assembly GCA_017591395.1. NCBI lineage: Eukaryota > Metazoa > Platyhelminthes > Cestoda > Diphyllobothriidea > Diphyllobothriidae > Schistocephalus > Schistocephalus solidus. Next base: position 21,901 of record WEDG01000703.1, on the reverse strand, counting down.
TCTGCAACTTTTTCAACTAGTTCACAGAGCTCGCTTTCATTGCCAGAATAACACGGAGGATTATAGACAAAGCCAATTACCGCTTTTTTATTGTGCGGGAGGATGACTGAAGCAAAGCATACATTTCCAGAAAAAGACGAAATGTTCAGATGAAAAGGGAAATGTACAAAGGATGAATTTATATAAAGGAGGCAACCACCGCCACGTTTTTCAGCACGGTCTTGTCGGTACAAATTGAAAGTTTCTATCGCAAGCGTCGAGTTTGGATCAAGCTCAAAGGCTACTGTTGTAAGCTCAGCCATCTTATTTACAACTGACCTCGCATTGAGTGAAACTAAGCTGAGCGTATTCCTGAGCGGATGGTTACGCTCATCAGTATTTATAAAAAAGGAAAATTTGGTGGCGGAGAAGAAAACTGGAAAGAAGAAAGGAAAGGTGGTAAACAAAATTGATCTGGTCTTCAATTTGTCGAAATGTTACTGTTAAGAGAACTGAGATTATTATACAAAGGCATATTTGGATGAAAACCTTGGAAGGAAAGGCTATATTGTGGCGTTTGAAAAATAGGGGTTGGCATAGAAATGAGATTTTGAGGGACGTTATCAAAAATTGGCGGAAAACGTGCCTTTGAAAAAGGAATAAATGATTTCGAAAAACTGGTAGCATAATAAGAAGCGTTAAATATTTGTGGATTTCGGACAATTTTTGGGTTGGGAAAGATGCTAACGTTAGCGTTCGCAGCTGTTGTAGATGCTAGGGGGTTAGCAGGTTTCCCATCGGTAATGCCATTGCTGATTTCAAAGCCGGGATTAGCCACAGATTAAGATTTACTAGGAGTTTTCTTAGGGTTAGTAGATTTGGCAGGTATAGCAGGCATGGTTTGCTTGGGATGAGAAAGAAGTGGAGTTGACACAATTTCACTCAAACCAGAAACAAGGTTAACGGGTGAAGATTCAGCTGGAATCGAATATCCTCTCGATCCGGAGGGCCGTGGGCTTGCTTTAGCTACAGGACAAACCTCTGAGACAACTTTTGGTATTGAAGGTGTAGACCAAGGCTTCTTGTTTGCTAATGAGGGTGAAACCCGACGTTCCATTGGGGTTTTATCCTTACAGATAAACCACTTGTTTTTTTCTCAAATATTGAGCTGAGAGCTCATGCCTAGAGAAAATAAGGTCAACTTCAATTGCTGAAAAAGTTTGACCAGAATAGGAGGTATTTTACTACGGGAAGATAACCTTTTAGCTTCAGCGACATTAAAGTTAAAGCCGCACGAGTAAAGGCAATGAAATGCAACGTCCAGGGGGATTTTACTCTTGGGAACGTTTTTTAAAAGAAAATTGAAACTTCTCTTATGTGGGTCAAGTGACTCAGTACTGACCATATTTATGAAAAGGCTCTAGTTTCACGCATTGTTGAGAAGAGAGCGAAGACAACTTTCCCTCAAAAATGGTACCAAGGATCGTGAAGAGAGAACCATATTTAGACATAAAGGTATTAAAGTTTTTTAGGGCGTCAAGGTCTAATTTTTGCAGACTTAAGGTGGGTATTTCTATTGGGAGTTTTACGCGAAGAGGATGTTTGCGTCTAAGTACTGACTGGGGTTTCATATTGGTTTTAAAATATAAGTACTTTTAAAATCAATAATACGAAGGAAAATTGTTACTAGTAACGTTTTGCGGAATAAAAAGATTTAATATTTTAAGCAAGTCACTGCAAGCAAAATATCTGCTAGGTAACGAGTTTAAACTGAAAAATGGAATTACCGAAGAGGCTATGCAGGATGAAAAATTATATCAACTGGTATACCAGTTACTGCAAATTATTCTTCGCTGAAAATAAGGTAAACTTACAATTTTCAACTTTATTTTCTGAATAAGCCTTTAGATTCCATCGTTTTGACGTAAATCTGCGAGAACTTTAATGAGGCTATGTAGGGTGAAAAAGTTTAGAAACTCTATATTTCTCCCTTTTGCAGTTGCAATAACTGCAGGTATGTGCAGCTGATGATGAGGTAGAAATACAATTAATTGTCAATAATTAAGCTAATATTTTCAACAGGAAACGAAGAAATCAGTTGAAAATTCGAGAATTCACTTATCTTCAAATTTGAACCGACCGCCTTCATATGGATGCTCACATAGTGCAGCAATTATCCACTTTGTATTTATTTAAACAACTGAACGAAGTTTTTAATGATGGGGCCCTCTGGGCCTTAAATATACAATTTATTTATTTATTTAAAACAACCCACATCGCACCGCTTGACAGAAGTGGTAGTCGTGCAGTTGCTACAACCTACAGGCCTGTCAGCCAGACCTCAATCTGTTGCAAAGTTATGGAGAAGGTTGTCAAAATAGGAATTGATGATTTATTAAGAAACCCGTAACCTCTTATCAACTGCACAGTACGGCTTTCCTAGGGGAAGATCGTGTGTTAAAAACTTACTTTATACGATTCAAAGCTGGACAAAAGAACTCGATGCAAAAGACACTGTAAAAGTGGCCTACTGTGATTTCCGAAAGGCCTTCGATAGTGTTCCACAACAGCGTCTCCTTAACAAGTAAAGAATGTTTGGTATTGGAGGCAAACTTCTTACGTAGATTAAGAATTTTCTCGTTGGTCGTTCCCGAGTGATCTGTGTAGGCGGATCGTGATCGAAGCGCACAGTCATCGAGAGTTGACTCCCACAAGGTTCAGTGATCGGGCCGTTTTTATTTCTCTTGTTTATTAATGATTGTGTACAGGAATTGAATTGTGACTTTGCTGTGTTTGCGGACGATATAAAAATAGGGAAATTTATGTATAATGCTACCGATGTTGACGATTTCTAAGAAAATATTCGTCGACTGGACGAGTGGTCCCGCAAATGGCTCTTGTCCTTCAACTTAAAATAATGCACCTTGCTATGCCTGGGAAATCGAAATCAGGTAACTGATATGCGACCCTACTATTCGAACGGTTTGCCACTCCGAGAAGCACACACACAGATGGATCTTGAAGTTTGAATGAAGATAACCTGAAGCCTTCTACGCAATGTTCAAAGGCAGCTAAATCTGCCAATTCAATACTGAACGCTATCAGGTGGGCATTTAAAGTTTCCGGTGAAGACTGCTTTTCTAAAGTCTTTGGTACATTTGTAAGGCCACTTCTTGAATTTTCGATCCAAGCCTGACGACCGTTGACCCAACAGGACTACAACATGCTCGAAAGGGTACAGCGGCGAGCCACAACATTAGGTAGAGGTCAAGCGAAACTGCCACATACGATTCGTCTAAATAACCTAAAGCTCTATCCTCTGAGTTATAGGCAGTTGCGCAGAGACTTGATACAAACCTTCCGTATCGTGCATGGCATGGATTGCACCCTCCTATGTGATGACCTTTTCAAACTTGCCACTACGAATAATCACCGAGGTCATCCATTCATACTTAATGTGCCCCAGGTAAGATTGGATGGGAGGAATTATTTTTTCACCAATCGTGTCGTGAAACCTGAGGAGATTGTAATGCCCCAGTCTGTGGGTACATTCAAACATCGGTTTGACATACATTTGTCGCAACACCACGAAGATTATGTGACTACTTAACCTTAACAATATCAGTGTACCACTTAAATCTGCCAGCATTCACTTGACAGTAACTTCTTTACTTTGCTTCATATTCTTTCTTGTTTTATGTTACAAATAGGGATTAAAAAGGCGCTAGCCTATTTTCCTAAACTACACTGAACTGAGCTGACCTCTCAGCAATGAATGAACACTTACACAGCTAGCCCTGGTTTTGCCATTACCCACGGATGCCTGGGACAGCAACTCAGAGTTATCTGCACAAGATACCCCTTAGTCAGGTGCCTTCCGTGTTTTCAAACTACCTTTGATTTCGCCTGGTGGTCAAAGTTCTCCGATTTCAATCACTGCTAACATTCTCCTTATTAATCAAAGCTGATAAAAGTTGGCGATTTCCTTAGAATGATGTTTTTAACAAACCAAACACTTATGCGCCTGCTAACCTAAGAAAAGTGTGCCGTTTACTTTTGTAATATTCCGCTATTCAATAAATGATTAATAAGGTACTCACAGAAACCTTACAACCTACGACTGAAAAAAATATCTACATTTTCACATCACTGTATCCACATGCACTGTTATTATCCAGATGTAGACGTGCCATATTTATATTTTCGGTTTAAAGGTTTTGATTTGTTTTTAAACTCATTTAGAGTTAAAGTGGACAAAATAGGCGTTATAACTTTGTTTCTATGACTGTTGACCTTTTAATAAACTCAGTTGCTCTCAGATACCATTCAATTGTAAGGGAAAAATCAAATGCAGAAATGACACAGAAAATGCTGCTGGACACACTGAACTGAAAAACCTTGCAGCTGAGCCGAGAAGTGGTTGAAACTCTTTTCTTGGATTCTAGGTAGTATCCGTGCTGACATAAGGGTAAATTATTTAATATGCTATATGACTGATATTCTGCAGGTGCGAACATACCGTGGTTATTCCGGATTGAATTATGGACTTCAGCTCAAGTATCCACATCATATCCATATCCAAAATGATATCCTCCTGACTTTGTCTGTCGATGCATGTGACGACAACAGTTAAACGAAAAAAAGTATTTTCAGAGCCAAGGCCTGCAAGGTATCAAAAGAAAAAAATGGCTGACCCTTCCAGGTGTAAAGAATATATCTGAGGTCATCGAATGACAGCTTAGGAAACAGTTTACACAAATAGCGCACTAATGAGCAAAAAATGTACGCACCTAGCTTGTACACGCTAAGGACAATGTGGGCTTTTTTAAGAGAAAATATTTGTCTACAAAATACAGTGTACCAGTTGTGATATAGTCTATTTTGGCCAGCTAAGGTTTTCTCTACCTATCCATTTACATGAGTATTAATTGCCAGTGAGGAGGCGAGACATTTTGTGTAAAGTAGCCATGCTCACACTGGATATAGAACAAACAATTTGCATGAGAGGATACCCATAACTTTGCCACTTGTCCAACAAGAAAATGCCGCAAATGCCAGGAGGCAATGCACTCAGACAGGGCATGCATTAAAAGGCATATCGAATTGGTTGCAAAGTACACATTTCTTAAGGTCAATTGGAAGCGAAAACAGCTAATATCGACCGGTTAAATTAAAACCCTGGATGTTTATTGGCTCAAACGTTAGCCAACCATAGAATATTGTGTAAGGCATTGTTAACGGTTATTTGTTTTCTGTACATTCTCATTTGTCTGAATTCGAATTTGGGCACCAGATTCGAAAACATACACTTTACAAACCTTCTTATCCAAATAACGTCAACAAAATTTAATGCGCATAAAAATGTGTGCAACTTTAGGATTTAAATTAATAAACATTATTTTGAAAACCTGTTTTTGTAATTATCTCCTAACCATGATCCATTTGAATTTATGATTCTGAAATTCTTTTGGTATACGGTGAGGTTAAATTGTTGGTATTAACTTCATAGCTTCTACTGCTTTAGCATCAACTTATTTTAAAACAAGTACTTTGCTTTTGCACACGATGATCTACTGAGACGGCTCGAAGCTCTAAAAATTAATTCCCTAAAATAACTTATTTGGCTTCTTCCGAACAAAACGTTTTTAATTTATAATGAAAATACAAACCAGCAATCCAAAGGCACACCAACGGGCCACTTCATATCCTGTCTGATCGCAGAACTGGTCTTAAAGATGCTGGAACAGGTTAACTTTTATCATTATAAAACAGCGCTTTTGCGAGGAAATGTCAACGGAACCATCTTTAGCCTCGAATGAAGCAGGCAAGCAGACTTCCATGATCTGCAAAACGAAATCATCCCTGACATTTAGTTCACCAGGGAAGAAGAGAATGCCACACACTTGCCTTTCCTTGAAGCAATTAGTACAACGGTGTATAGACATGCGACGAACGAAATCCAGGTTCTTAGCTATCACATCCACGACCCAAATAGCTCATAAACGCAGCTAGGTTAAAGCATTCTCACAAAGATTGAAAAAGAATGAAGCATGTCGTGTATTTTTTCGAGTAAATATAGCTGAACGAATAACTGCTTAGAAAACCTAAGAGAAAAATGCATTCTTTTAAGGCGCCATTTTTAACAGTGTATGGATTATACTCGCGAACGTCATCATGCATATCTTTATGGCATTTCAAAACACTCCCAGGATTGCCAGCAAATGGACATGAAAAGAGGCCTATAAAAAGCGTGCAAAAGTTTTAATTTTTTAGGATGATAACAAACAGTATAATCTGCATCGCCTATATCGAAAATCTTATTGTTTTTTTATGCTGATCACGGGGCATCCACATATCGTACTATTTATCGAGACTCAAAGCATGACGGGAAAAAGCATTTTTCAACATAATTCGTAATTACACTTCAAAGACGTTAAGTGGTCCTGACCACACTTGAGAGTAAAACGATGCCTGTAAGAATTTGTTTAGAGGTGTATTCTCGAAAGATCAATTTAGAAATGACGTAAGACTTTGGATATAATTCTGCAAAGTTTAACCTGGGTAAGCGTGAACCGCCTATCCGAGTCTTCCTTATCTTCACACTGTCAGCTTTCAGTGCATGTTCCTGCTCGCTATGCTCCTGAAAATGTGAGCTTCGAATTGAAAACCACGGCAGAATGGCAAGGCATTACCAATTGTACAATCCGAATAAACGCTTTGATGATCCTTCAAAATGCGGCCGGTTCTATAAGCCACTTGGAACTCGACAGACGGTGCATGGAAATGCATAAGACTTGGTGACAATGTAATGCGGGTTTGCGGAGGAAGGGCTGCCAAATTGTGTTTAGTTTTGGCTAGCTGAGCATGACTGATATGCCCGAAATTTTTGTCATATTATCTTTTGTATACGCAATAAGCTCCTTTGTGTCATAGCAGGACATCGGAAGGCCCGATCTCCCATTGTTTATTGGACACCCAACAACTACGAGAATCCCGAGAACCATTGTATTTCGACGCTTACTCTTGATCCAAAGCAGTTTACCCGGATTGACTGGTGATCAAAGCGGAATTTCGTTAAAAACAAAGAATATGGAGGTGGGATTGCAAGCTAAACCGATAGCTCAATCCCGTGTTCATGTTGCTGTGCATGGTTTATTCACTGAGGCGTAGTATCTTGAACCGGAATATAAGTGGTTGTTCTACATCAGGTAACGTTGGAATGGCTTCTGTATTGCAAGTTTGAAATCTTTATCTTATTAAAAATCAAACTTATACTCATCGTCAAAAAGAATATATTTGCCATGATTTTATATTAAGAAAACTTTAACCGTTTTCCACAGGTGTTTTCTTGCCACCTTTAACTTCGTTTCTTAACATAAAAAGTAATTTATAACGCAATCAAAAGAACTTCTTTAAAGTTCTCGGTGCATTTTTATTTTCAGACATGCACTTGCCTTCCGTGATATATAACCAATTTCATAACGTACTCATTGTACGCCTGTCTAGTGGTTCAATTACATGCGTCAACCTTAATTAATTGTGGCGTCTCTTAATTTCTGAAATTTTGCAAGTGCAATACTTCAGTTCTTAGGTATTTTCAGCCACAAAACCTGCTAATTACGTATGTCATATATTAAATTAGGATGCTTCAGTATGTGCGAGGCAATGGACTTAATTTATTAGTACATATTGTATCGAAAAATTTCAATACAAAGCGGGGGTCTGGTTCTGACGTTAAAATTACAGTTGGAAAATTACGCAATTGAGGTTTATTTTATTCATAAAACTAGTTGCTTCGATAAAAAGAAGAAAAAAGCGAGCTTAAATGTTAAACTTACAAAAAAATATTTGAATTTAATTAATCGGGTGTATTCTTAAATTGAAAATTCTTCTTTGGTATTTCTGCTCATATCTTAGCTGTACAGCAAAATTCATATTTAAAGCAACTTCATTTAATACATATTGTACGTGCAAGGAAGCATAAGACTGTCCTTTAATCTGTAGAAGTCAAGTGTTTTCCCCAAAGCTGTAACACGGCGAAAGAAGCGATACCCATTACTACGTAGGATAGTATTTGGTTGAATGAAAAAGGCTGTTGCAATAGAAAGGGCATTTATACAATTGTTTTTCTGCAGAGCTAATCGTAAAATTGCAGCCCTGTACTTGACGTCAGGGTTCGAAATTTATAATTTAAAATTAGGGTCAGTGGATATGGAACATAAATAAACTGATTTTCTCAAAATAAAACTTCATTTCTAAGGAAATTCAAAGCTTAAAAAACACGTAATGCAGCGGGACACACTGATGAACAAAACCACATGCAGCTGTGTCGTGCAGCGGCAGCAACACTTTACCTGGGATTCAAGCTTGTATCTGTACCAACAGTATTTTAAATTACATAAAAAAATATACTTCAGATTTGCCTGCCGGCAGCTTGTGCATAAAATGGCCATTCCCCACTGACTGATTGATTTTGACCAAAATATCCATATTGCATTTTAGCTTGTGCATGCACACGTTGAATAAATTAATTTTAATTTATTTCAGTTCAGTATTTAAGAACCTCTTTTGTTTACATGCCGGTGCGTCATACAGTAGATTACCTTACGCATTAAATGGTTTACCAGGAATTTAAAATGTTAGTACGTCACTAATTTGAATTCAGTTATTGTGCATTTTGTACTAACTTTATGCGTATAATGCTGTTTAGTTTGGGAGAGTTCATGTCAGATATGTTTTGAAGGCAAAACTGAACTACATGGGGCTTAATCGGACGTTTCTATATTTATACGTATGTTCTTACGTTATTGCACACCCTAGACCAAACCTTATAGTTTGTGATTGTCGCTCCATTTGCCTTGCAAGTGCTCCTGGTGCCGCCTTAAACTGGTGCCCAACTGCAATTAATGGCTTCACGTAGCTGGACTCATCCCACCTGGAACACCCCGGATAACCATCACGATCGGTGGGCTGAACTAGTTGAGGGTTTCCGGTGCTGTTTGTGCCTTCACATCCCTTATGTCTCACTCCCGATATTCCCAATCTCCCTCTCTTAAAAAATCCTGCATTAGGGGCCAGGCAAACCCATAGGTGGCCAGGGTTATCTTAGTTTGCTCTTAAACTAAAACAAAACCAAGACCCATAATGGATGTCGACCAGCGTCTGGGATGTCCTAGCCGCTTTATTTCGAGATAGCACTGCTTGCCTCCTGGCCGAGGAAAGAACTAGAAAAGGCAACCTAAATAATTGCTTGGTTTCGCGTCTTCTGCAGCCAGCCATGGCTCGCAAATCGCAAATATGTGATAGGTCAAGTACATATGTGACCGCAATCTTAAGAATGGCAATATACAAATGGTATTCAAAAAATATACGTAGCAGGTTTTGCAAATTAATGATTTCTGGACAATAAGTGATATTACTTCTGGTTAACATCGTCAAAGGAAATCATAGGACACATAATAATCTAAAAACATTTTAAAAAGCAGTAGACACGTCACATCGTTGACTTAATGCATTAGGTTATTCCAGTTTTATACAACCCGTGGCGTGATGAATTCAGAATGGAGGTAAGGCCTAAAATATTTTCATGCGCAGTTATTTCTTGTCCAGGAAGATGAGGCAAGATGTGCCAGTAAAACATGTTCTCAAAACGGACCCCTTGCTCAAGGCCGTTTCTATCCTGTCAAATAAGACGTGATCTCCTAGTCGCTGCCTGTAACACAGATGTAATAGATTAATGCATTCCAGTCTCTCTATATAAGAGTGGTATTTCAGAGCACTTACTTACGTTTTCGCACGACGTTCCACATTCTCGAGATACATTTGTCTTTTGCTTGTCATGGCGTGACGTCTTTATGTTATATTATAGGTGAGTTCGATTGAATGTGCCCTTGACATTACCAAAAGAGGTCCTTTGACAACAGATATAAACGCCTTTTTAATAGTTTGCAGTACTCGCATGACGGTATTTGCAGGCTTCATGTATTGCAATAATTGGTTCAGACCGCTCTTTATCCCAGCACTGAGGTCCTTATTTAAAAATTCGATGGTCATTTGAGTGTCATTAAGTGTGCCAGTTTTAATATAAATTTTATAAAATATTCAAATTAATTTCTGCACAAATTACTAGGCTGAAATCGGAAAAGTGGTATATTAACCAGAAACCACCCGTCGCAGATGTACCATGCAGGGGCAAAACACGCGTCTCAACTTTAAGCTTTTATATTTGTTGGCAGTATGGTAAATTTCGTAATAATTTATTTTAGTGACTGCCTCTTGGCAGTCTTGGAATATAACGCAGTTATTTCAGAGTGACCGATGAAATTCTACCCAAATATTAATATTTAAAATAAGTGGACATGCCTATGAAGCTTGAATCAACTGATTTGATCCATGTTGCCAATGTAAATCTAATAAAATGTATAAGCTACAGAGGTTTTAAGAAGATATTGAAATATTTATTCAAATCCTGAGCAGAATAAAAAGTAAATTTAAACTTTAAAATGATTTATTGTGTAATTACAATAAATCAAGCAAGTATCAACTAGGTACGAGGAATGCAACGAATTTCAGGAGCTCCAAGGGATATTTGCATCTGAAAAGGCAAATGCCGTCGAACAACATTGCAGAGCACCTTGTAAATTTGAATTTTGAGGGTTTTGTTTTCGCTTCAATTTTTTGGTTGCTGTGAGTGCAAAAAAGAGATGTGTGCGAAGTAAAAATGCAAGAGTGAGAAGACGCGTGCAATTGCATGAATAAAAGCACCATTTATGCAATGCAATTTAACAGGCAAACAAATATCAATAAGATTGCTAATCAGACTGCAAAAATTATAGAACACTAAAACATCGGCTTCCTGACAAAAAAGTGTCTGCCGTAGCCGACAAGGGCTATATTTGACTTGGACTCTCTGCCATTGGACACTCTGTACGTTCAGTTAAAAAAATTATCTGTCTGTATTGTTTTCGCCTTTTACTGACTGAGTTCTCTTAAATGCATCAGAATCTGTTCGGTTTTGTAGCATGGATTTTTACAGATTTGGTCATACTGACGCCTCCCTATTCTCCCATCGTAGTGTTTGCCGATCGTTTTTTAGTGCACGTTTGTTTAAACATTCAAAATCGTATGAAGGATTTTGCGACAATCGCATATATAAATGACTAATTAATGAATTTAAAGAGAGAAAAATATAGAGTTACTCCGCGTAACAGTGATAAAATATTTATACGTTGCCTGTGATGAAAGGGCGAATATTTTACAACTAAGATATTATACTGCAAGTTCTAGATCTAACAACAATAGCAGACAAATTGTGTATTTTTACATTCTTATGCTTAAAAATCTTCCTCTATTATGTCCTCACTGCACACATTTTATTGTACCTAGTGCTGTGGTCACCGGTAAGCCCTCGATAGGAACTGCACACATGTTACTGATTTAGCGCCGCCAGTATCACTATGAGTTTTTCCTTTATAAACTGCTCTTCTAAAGCCCAATCCATCACACTTGTTTGAGTAAGCTTGAGGCTTTTGATTTGTCTTTGCAAAGGCAGGGATCAAACGCATCTCGTAATTGCCAAAATAAAAAAACGTGAAAGTGCGTTTCACATAATGCATAACAGAGACATTTGCAAGTACCTTTATTCCAGGCTGGTACATCAGTTGCGACTCCAGGCTGATATAAAGAGCCCGCTAAGGTAGTTGAAAATACTTGAAATCTGTACGTGGTTGAGGAATTAAGGTTCTTTACAGCATATGACGTCTCCAAAGTTGTAATGTTTTTTTTTTCTTTATCAGAGTTTACTACAATCGTGTACAATGCAGGTTTGCGATCAGAAATCTTGGAGGCCTTCCAGGTCAATAAAAGACAAGTTTCATTTTGAACCACAGCGCAGAGATTTCTTGGGTTTCTTGCAACTAGAGGTGACGACAACACGAAATATTGCAGAGGTGAATCAATTAAGATAATCAACACGTTGTAGGTATTTCTTGCATAATTCTACGAAAATATTTTTAGGGCAATGGGTCTGCTTAAGGTTATTATCCAAACTGCTTTATTAATGCTACCTACTACGACTGATGAATAAGAAACTGGACACGACTGAACAAGGAACATTATGCTCTCTGAATAGCAGACACCTTCCTATTTAAACGATTGCCAAAACACTTACGGCAATGTCATTTGCTTTAAAGCTAATAACGCAACTAGATTTCATATTGGTAAAGTAAAATAAAAAAAATATAAAAGAAAGTTAAATAATATCCTAGATTACACAGAAACTGCAAATAAACTGCTTTATAAAGGATTCTCAAATGGACCCGAGTGTATTGGAATTATTTGTAAGAATGACGTATGTTCACCTCAGCAGGACATGGGAAAATGGAACTCCCCGGTACACCAGGAAAGTTGCCTCTTAGCATAATTCTTAATAGGTGATTTTTTTTGCCAATGTCGGACAATTAAACAGAAACCCAATCAAAACCCACAGAGTTTGCATTAACCGCAACATTAAACAAGATTGCTAAAAACACAGTACTCTCAATTATTACGCAAAAAACCAAGCATATTCTTTAATCAAAGCAATGCATTTATAGAAAGAAGTTTCTTAAACATCTCAAGAAATAAAATAATCGTTACCAAGTTATTTTGCGGTTCCCAAAATTTAGAGAAAAATGCTGCTCAATACATCAGGTTGCTCTCCTCAAATATCATGTTATTCGTCCATTATATATTCTTTGCCTATGCCCTATGAGACATTTATTGTTTTAACTTATTTAATTTTATCAACATAGGCAAAACTGTGTTTCATTATTATGATGCAGTCTTTTCGCGCTTGGTAGTCTACCTGTTCTCAATTATTGATGAGGAGTTTTGATCACATATTCTAAAATTCAATTTCTTAGCTCTATTGTGAAATGCTAAAGTCGATATGACATCTGCCTTTTGGACGTGTGTAAAGACGTTTACTCATAGCACAAAACTGGTATTCATGAGCACAATGGCATGCAATTACACGAATGAAAGGACATATGTGTAATATATTTCAATGAGGAAACAATTTTTACAAGAGGGCTATATTTCATGAATCAAATCCAACGATACAAACTGCAAAAACTTAACAATCTAATCATAATGTGCTAACAACCCGATGAAAAATCTCCCCCTCTTTAAAATTTCCACTGTGCAAATCTCATCACTTCAAGGGCAGTGGTTATGACCTTGGCTGTCAACGCAATCGTATTTGTGACCGAATCAACCTCATCATCAATAACCAAATTTCTTTAGAAATCTGGTCATCGCACGTAAGCCAATCTCACTCTCCAGGCGCAAAATGGTAGCTCATTGGTAAAGAAGGCACTTTTAAAGGGATGCATGAAAGAAAATTAAAACTTTACCTGAATCCCAGGTTCTGACAGTTATGGCTACGCCAGGTTTAAACCATTTTCCAAGGCGTGACAGCGAGCGAATAGTACACCAATATTTTGTTCCTGGCTGAAGATTTTCTAAGATGTACGACGTCCGTTTGGTATAAAAGGGTAACTTTTATCTGTAGCTGGACAGGCAATCACGTAAATTGTAGGACTTCTGTCAGACTTCTCGGCGGCCTGCCACCTCAAACGTATAGAGCGGGCACTTTGCACCTTAGCGGTGGGATTTTTTGGGTTGAACTCATCTACACGCACATAAAAGGGAAATTAACGCATCTTAAACCAACAACCTCAGGCGCGCATTTAGTCTGTTACGTTGCCTCAGGTTTACTAAGGCGATTTCAGATTAGGTATATACTTAACGAGGTGAACTAAAGAATTAAAATTGTGTTGATGCAAAAATTATACGTTTTTCATATTCCATTATTGAGTGAAAAATAAGCCTAACTATTAGATGGAAATGGAATTTGAAATAGACCAACAAATACGGTTCGGGTTCGTTGATAAACGCTAGTCGATGGATATCTTGAAATCTTGAAAGGACATTCAAAAAGATACCCCGTTAAGGACGAAATAATTATTTTGAGCAAGAACAATATTTAAAGAAAATAAAATATTCGATAAAATAGAGGCATGAAATAGAATTTCTCTGAATTTATGAACCTAGTAGTAAATAAATGGTTAAGAAGTTTTAGATTCGGTGGGAATCATTCGATTTATTCAAGAAATTCGTTCTAAAAAACCTGGATTTCACTAGTAGTTAGAAAGACTATCAGTCAAATCGTTCAGCCTTACAAGATTAAAATATCTTGTCATTATCCTGCTCTATAGTTAATTTTTTGACTGCTCTGAATTAAATGTTTTTTTGAGATTCAAGCGCCTTTTACAATGTACTATGCATACTAAATAAAGTTTAATTTAAAAAATAGATAACATATATGAGAGCAAAAGAAACAAACGTACCAGTGTCATTCTTAGCCTCAGACCATACAACAATAATAGCAAAAATAGAAAATAATTTCAACTTGATCATGCTTTGGAGAGGATTAAAAGCTACCAATTCCGACAAAACGTTTCGTAAAGATTTATCCTTCCCGGTGCTCAAACAGATAAGTATATTTATATATATGACAACTGGCGTGGAATAAAATTAACGGATTGGTTTAAATTTCTTGCCAGTCAACATGTGGCATTCTCACGTTCTCATTGTAATCATGCAGAAATATTAAGTTGCATCATGCAGCAGATTTTGCCAACGAGAGAAACTTGCAAAAAAAGCCTCTTTGTAAGGTTGGTGCGGAAATTAACTGATAGGCGCGGTTGTATTGTAACGTGTTTTTCCACAAGCCATATTCTGTTTTTGAGCTGATAAATCCGTCTGAAAAATATATTCAGTTAAGTTAACTGCGTTTTTTCCGAACTTTTTTGGTAAATCCCTTATAATAAATGGTTAACCAAGCTGAAGAACGCGCGATCACTGGGATAGTAGGTGTAATGGTTTGAGCTGTCGACGGAGGATATCTGGCTATTTATCTCTGTAATAAATGGTTGCTTAAAATTACGCATTTCTCTTGGGTTTTCTAGGCCAGTATTCATTTAGATATACTTTTCGCGCAAAACCAGTTCTGCAATCAGACATGATACGTCGGGGCCCGTTGGAGTGCCTTCGATTTGATCGTATGCAGTTTCATTAAAGGTGGAAAATGTTCAGTTTCAGAAGACAAGGATATGGTTTAGGTGGCCACTTGTTGCGCTACCCTAAACCTCCAGCCATTTCCGTGCAAAATATTGTGGTAGATCCGGCAGAAAGACGTGAATACTGAAACAAAGTGATATGACTCCACGATTTGATCAGGTAAAATACTATTTTTCCCTGATGGTGGTTAGACAAATTGCTGCCCAAATTGAGGGATATTCTAGTCTATCGAAAAAAGATAACTTTTTAAGTCATCTATTTATATAGGTTATAAAAAGGGCTGCCTTTGAAGGTGACGAGCGGACAAATAAGAACATTGTGCTTGTGGAGTTTGGGTAATCCATAAAAAAGGGCCAGTGCTGTATGCCTTGGTTTCGTCTGTTGCCATTCATCTAGCAATATCATGTGGTGAGCCCGAATAGATTCAGGAGTCCATGAATTTGTAGGACTGTTGGTTGTCAAAGATGATTTATACCTCCTTATTAAACTCGACCCGTATCGTAACAACGACTGCTTTTCGCACTTTTGTAGTTGACAAGGTGCGTCGTAGAAGCTGATGCAGAGTTATTTTGTAATGTGGTATAGAAAGCGGTGTATTGATATCAAATGTATAAAAATTTTTAATCCTTATTGATTGATTTTAAAGAGATTTGAATAATTCCTTAAAAATATATACGGTGCGCTCATTTCAGTGCCTGCAAGAATAAACAGGTGATCAGAAAATATAAAACATAAACTTTATATTCAAATAATATGCAATTCAAATGAGTACACTGAGTTTAATCTTATTTATTGTTATATAATCTTATTTAGAATACAAATGTGACATATTTAAGAAAACTTTGGTGATAGCAACGCGATAAGATGGCAGAATAGCACACAAATTATTAAAGTAAAGAAACCGCTTTCTCATTTGGAGCTTAGATAAATGAATTAATAAAATAAGTTTCATGTGACGGAAAATATATAAACCACACCTTCTGTGGCGTATGAAATCCTACCAGTTTCTATGTAAGATTTTAAAATTTAATCAGGATAAACTTAAAGATTCATAGGTTAAAACCGAAATACTTGTGGGAAAACATTTAATAAGCATGTACTCTAAATTTGCATTTTTTACAATATTCGGACAAATATGGCAGATTTCGTTAAATTAGGAATCCTTGAGGGCAATTCGAAATGTTATGTACAACAAAAGCTTTATTCACCTGAACGAAAATAGAGCAGATGTTAAGGCGATTTAGGTTTTTTTTGACGTCTATTTTTCATGCGAAAATAGCATTTGGATGTGTAAGCTCCATCAGATACCCATAAATTACACGTACGCCCGATATCCTTTTTAAGAAGATGCTACCTCTTACATCATTGAAGTACGGAACGAGTAGGTTCAGACTCATTCACCTGCTATGCTTGTTCGTCCAGTGTGTCGCAGCTGCCAAGAAACCCTGCAACAACCAAATCTGGCCATTGTTCCATGACATGACACTCTTTGGTTAATGCATCACACACCCACGACTGGAAACAAGTAAATTCCTCCACAGACCTTTTTAAACAACTGCAACCCTGATTCCTCTCTCTCCTTCTTACTTTCAGGCATGACTCGACACATGTAACGCCAGCTCTGAATTCACCACTTCTGTCTAGTATAGCAGGCTTCTCATCACAATTAAACCCTTATTCAGGTGCCATTCATCTTTTCCAACAACCCCGGTTTGGCCTGATGATCGGAGTGCTCTGATTGCTGCCACTGCTTATAGTCTACATATCAATCAAAGTTGATATTTGAAGGAAATTTCCGCAAAAATATTTTTTATAAACCTTAAACTTATGCACTAATAGGTATAAGAAATTGGTGTTGTTAATCTTTGTAATAATACGTTAAACAATACTATGCATGATCGGCCACTCGTGGCTACCCTAAATACTACTACGACAATGGCATTTCGGCACTCGTGCATTGCTCTAACTACATTTGCTGGGATTAAACACAAAGGGACTTGACATATTCCCTATTTTAGGTAAACGTAGACGCAGAGCGAAAGACAACTAAGGGATCTCACACAATCTGAAAAAGCAGTATTACTGCCTATTCACGCATACATAGGTTTTGCATCTACAATTGATGAAGGGATCAGTTTGATCACTTTACTCGATGCCGATTTGGCGGAAGTGTACGATGATAATGTGGAGTAGGCTTATTCTCAATTCTGTTTGATTAGCAACATAATGTGGATGCAATAAAAGCGCGAGGAAGCGCAAAGGGCTGCCTGCGCTGAGCTGGATTGCTGAGTCAACGTTTTGGCAGCACCATTAATGCAGGATGGTGCGTATTTTCTGCATAAGTTGTGGTGTGGAACGCATTTGTGGTCAAGTAAATTCCCCATTATATCAGACTGTTATCGCGCAACCAACCCGATTTTTTTTAGTGCACTCTCGTTGATTTGAAACTTGGAAAAAGATAGCGAGCTAAAATTTCAAACTAACGACATTTAATTGGAATAACGTATTCGACTTGATATATTGTAAAATTTAAATTTCGGCATTGAGTGGTTTATCAGAGAAAAGCATTGTAAAGACTAATTCGTGAGACATCATCAGGACCAGCAGCTGGTAAATCAATGACATTTTTTAGCAATTTATCCACTGTTGACGATGACGCTGGAGAATTAGCTTTTGGCAGAAACGAAAGGTTGTTTGAGGGGGATTGGAGGCAGAATAAATGTGAGGTTACTAAATTGGTCAGTATGATGCTTAAAATTTATCCAGAGTTCGGCAGAGAAAGGAGGCAAAAAATGCGTACGGAGAGATAAATGTCTGAAAATCAAAGGCATCATGAGGTCTGGAAATCTCACCTTTTTATAAAGTCTTCATTGTTTTTTTAGACTGCCACGGAAACCAAGCTTGTAGAATTGTTTTTGAAGTATAAAAATTAAGACAGGAAGAAGTAATTATATCAAATCTGACCGAAAATAAATCAAGGGGACATAAAATAAGAAAATGTTCTCTTAGAATTGTTCTAAGGTACCGGAAACACATTATTACATGGAATTGATTGTGAAAGAGTGGATGGCGTGCAATGTACAGAACCGCAGAAAAGTAATGTTTTGTGGGGACGTTTCGTTAAACTTAATTTAATTTTCGGGTTTTGTTTCGTTGCACTTGCATAACATAGCAATACATTTTTGAGGGCTCTGCTCTAAACAATGAAAAGCTTGGTTTGTCTAAACGTGATCAACTTGCGCGTTCGCGCAACACCTACTGTGGCGTTTAAAATCCTTAAAGTCTCTAAGTATAATTTTAAAATTCGAATCAGGAAAACTTAAAAGATTGATAGGTAAACATCGGAATACTTTTGGGAAAACATTTATTAGTTATATACTCTCAAATTCAAATTTGCATTTTTTTATAATATTGGGACAGATATGGCTGATTTCATTAACATAGGAATCCTCGAGGGCAACTCGACATTTTATGCACAGTTAAGCTTTATTCACCTGAACGAAAATAAAGCAGATTTAAAGGCGATTTGGTAATTTTTTGACGTCAATTTTTATGGCAAAATAGCATTTGGATGTGTAAGCTACAGCAGATACCCATAAATTACACGAACGCTCGATATCCTTTTTAAGAAGATGCTACCTCTTACATCATTGAACTACGGAGCGTGTAGTTTCAGACTCGTTCAATGAACATTTCGGTTGAATACACGCAGCAGCAGAAACTTTGGCGAAACACGTGTCGGTGCTTGCACTAGTACCTATGTCGGAAGTACCGTATAATGTATTTGCCATAAATGATTCATAATACTTGTAGTACTAATTGTTTGAAGAATGGGCATTATGTGGTTATTCCACAGCGTTTGATTGTCTTCGAGCCAAATGTTCATTGAAATTTAGTGTCTTACCCTAAAACGTCATGTCCGAATCACCTGAATCCATGTTCTGCACTTAATAATTCCAGAAAATATTTTTACAATTTATATATATATATATCTGGTTGTTGGGCGCCACTCAGTGTACTCTGCACAATTTACCTTTAAGTCTTATGTCTTCCGTCTTTTAAAAACTTGGATTAAACATGATTATTTTAGTGCTTCGATTTCTTTCACTGCTTCGAGTCTACAAATCAATCACGTTTGCAGAGGTATAAGCTGAAGAAGAACCCCGTCAATAACACCTATGTCACTAACTGATGATTGTTATACTCCGATTACTTCAACTGATTACAGATTACATATCAATCAAGCTTATGAAATATGGCGATTTACGCAGAATGATTTCTTAAGAAACCAAACTCTTATGAAACTGCTTGGTTAGGCATTTGGCGCGGTTTACCTTTGTAAATATACGTTCTACAAACATATGAAAACGTGGGTCATACCGGTCAACATTAGAACCTAAGACAGCCAAAGCAATTCTGCAGTCGTGCATTTCTCTATCTACATGCGCTGATTAAATCTGGAATGGGGACGTGAATTATTCCATGTTTCAGATAAATTTGGACGCAAAGCCTTACAAACTAGGAAATCTCACCCAATCTGAACCAACAGAATGACTGCCTATTCACGCATTCCTAAGTTATTCATCTGCAATTGATGTAGGGATCAGTTAAATTACTTTTTTTCAGTGCCAATTTGGCAGAAGTGATCTAGGAGATTTCATGAAATAAAAAAGCCTCAATTCCCGCTTCTGGCTGCTTAGCGACATGGGTGTGGATGCAAAACAAAACGTGAGGAAGCGCAAGATGCTACCTGCGCTGAGCTTGATAGCTTTGTCACCGTGTAAGCAGCACCATTACGGTAGGATAGTGCATAGTTTCAGTATAACCTGTGGTGCGGAACGCGTTTGTAGTCTAGGGAATTCCCCGTTATAGCAGACTGATATCGCGCAACAAATCCTTAATTTTTTTAAGTGCCCTCTCATACTGTCGACACTGATGAAAACAACGAACTAAACTTTGAGAATTATGACCATAGATTTGAGTGTAGTAATGAACTTCGTTAATTCTAAAATTGAAGGTCCTTCGTTGAAACTCGTGCCCATACATTAGATCGATGGCAAAGGCTATATTTCAGGAACTTCATTTATTACAGGTTATATGTGATACAGATGTTTAGACGTTCCTTTTCTCCTAAAAGTTTATTGTTTTTTCCCGTTTATCTCGCACAGCCAAATAAACGTCTTCATTTAGTACGTATGAAAGATATTGTTTGAAACACAGAGGTACGCCTTATGACTGGAGGAGGGCACGTGTCACTGACAATGAAACGCTATCCAAAGCATTCGTAGTGACCAAAGAAGTGAAACAGGTCGTCGTACTGGACCTATGTTGATGGACACTTACGCTTGGCCCTGCATTGCATATAGAACTAATTGTTAACTTCCCAAGGGTCTGCTGAAGCAAACCCGAACGCATTTGTCTGCGACTTGCTCTATTACTTGCTGTTCGCGGACGTGGGCACCCTTAACACCATGACAGAAGGATAAATGCAAAGGAGCATTGACCTCTTCGCTGCAGGCTGCGAAAATGTAAGATAAACAATCAGTCCAGCCAAAACGGTTGTCATGCACCAGTTGCCACCAAAAAGGGAATTAAATGTTTCCCGAACCAATAACAACGGCACTCAAATCAATAATATATAAACCTTTGCTTCTATGGGAAGCACACTGTCAAGCAACACGAGAATCGACGGCGAGGTCACTCAACTGATCCGCAAAGCCTGAAAAGCACTCAACCGGCTGCAGGCCTCCGTAGGGAACCGCCACAGTATTCGTCCTTACACCAAACTGAAGATGTACCAGGCCGTTGTCTTGTCGAAACTCCTTTACAGAGCAGAGGCCTTGACGGTCGAATCAAGTTAAGCTTAATCATTTCCATCTGGGCTACCTCTGCAGAATATTGATTTCAGATGGCAAGACAGGATTTTGAACACAGAAGTCCTGGATTGG
The DNA here is from genome assembly GCA_017591395.1 of Schistocephalus solidus. Classification (NCBI taxonomy): domain Eukaryota; kingdom Metazoa; phylum Platyhelminthes; class Cestoda; order Diphyllobothriidea; family Diphyllobothriidae; genus Schistocephalus; species Schistocephalus solidus. The sequence continues at coordinate 851 of WEDG01000703.1, read as the reverse complement.
TCTGCAATCTACAACATCCAATCTTTGGTGAGGCAAGAGCTCATTCGTAATCAAGGAAATTTTCCGTTTTATCAGGCTGAAAACGTTAAACTGACCCAAATTTTTGTCTCTGCACTGACGTGGATTCGACAAATTAAAAATAATTATGAGCTTTAATTGCAAACATTCAACAATAAATTTTAATAAGGTTCTAACCTGCCTATATTGCAAAATGTAAAGATCTGCGCTGATATGTGTCAGTATAAATAAGGTATTAAGCATATTCATTTTTCAAAAAGTCTTCCTTTACATATAATTGGTGATAAAGATCTTAAAATGGGTCTTTACTCCAAAGAATTGGAAAGGTTTGTCGGGGAGCAGTAATAGGAGAAAATAATTCGTTAGACAACATCAGGCCCAGCAGCGTTTAAACCAAGAAATATTTCAGCATTTTCTCCATTCTTGCCAATGATGATGGAAAATAAAATTTTGGCTAAAACAAAAGATTGTTCGAGGGGGCATTGAAGGGTGAAAAAATATGGATAAAAATTTCATTTAAGGAGTTTAAAATAGGCACCAACAGGTTTTCGGTTACTACAATGGTCAGTGAGATGCTATCGATTAATTCAGAGTTCGACAGGGAAAGGAAACATATATGAGTCTGGAAATCACACGTTATTATAACTCTTTAATGTTCTTTTTAGACTGCCACGGAAACCAAGCTTGAAACGTAGTTCTTTTTACGTATTAAAAATGCAGACATGAATAAGAAATTATGTCACCTATGTCCAAAAATGTGTCAAGAGGACAGAAAATATAAAAATATTATATTAGGATTGTTATAAAATAGCTCAAACACAATTCACATTGAA
>WEDG01000701.1:0-131859 GCA_017591395.1 Schistocephalus solidus | reverse complement strand
CGTTGTGCCTTGGAGCTCACATTGGAACACTCGCAGGCTGTCTCATATAGACGTGAATCATATGAATTTTAAGTTTGAAAAACAAAGACAAGGGCGACCGGAATGGCCATTTCTAGCTTTTTAGCCGTTATCAGCCAGTTGTACCCAATCCCAGATGTGGATCACCCAATAATCGAACCCCAGACTTTCAGTCATTGAGTGTAATAATCTACTATTGAGCCACGGGCTCGTTGATTTGTCGGTTGCGATCGGGAATATGACGATAGTGTGCGGCTCACCGATCAGCTTGAGGAACATGTATGATACGTTGAGCCCTGGAGCTCACATTAGTGCCCTCACAGGCTGTCGCATAGCGACTTGAAACATATGATTTTTAAGAAGAACTGAAAAAGACACGGGAGAAAGGAATGGCCATTTCTGGATTCTTAGCCGTCATCAGACAGTCATACTTAATACCATGTGTGGGTTACCCGAGATTCGAACCCTCGACTTTTTGTCATTTAGTGTAAAACACTACTATTTATCCACGGGCTCGTAGTTTTGTCGGTTGCGATCGGGAATATGACGATAGTGTGTGGCTCGCCGATCTGCTTGAGCAACATGCATGTTCCATTGTGCCCTGGAGCTCACATTAGAGCCCTCGCAGGCTGTCGCATAGCGACGTGAAGCATATGATTTTTAACTAGAACCAAAAATACAAGGGAGAACGGAATGGCCATTCATGCTTTATTAGCCGTCATCAGCCAGTCATACGAAATCCCATGTGTGGATCACCCTAGATTTAAAACTGCCACTTTTGGTCATTGAGTGTTACACTCTACTATTGAGAAAAGGGCTGGTGGTTTTGTCGAGTTCGATCGGGATTATGATGATAGTGTGTGGCTCACCGATCTGCTTGAGGAAATGCATTTCCCGTTGTGCCCTGGAGCTTACATTAGAGCGCTTGCAGGCTGTCGCATAGCGACTTGAAACATATGATTTTTTAGTAGAACCGAAAAAGACAAGGGAGTACGGAATGGCCATTTCTGGATTCTTAGCCGTAATCAGACCCGCGACTTTTAGAAATTGAGTGTAACAATCTACTATTGAGCCACGGGCCCGTGTATTTGTCGGTTGCGATTGGGAATATGACGATAGTGTGTGGCTCACCGATCTGCTTGAGGAACATGCATGATCCGTTGAGCCCTGGAGATCACATTAGTGCCCTCGCAGACTGTCGCCTAGCGAGATGAAGCATATGATTTTTAAAGAGAACCGACAAATACAAGGGAGACCAGAATGGCCATTTCTCGATTCTTAGCCGTCATCAGACAGTCATACCCAATACCATGTGTGGATTACCCGAGATTCGAACCCACGACTTTTAGTCATTTAGTGTAACAATCTACTATTGAGCCACGGGCTCGTTGTTTTGTCGGTTGAGATCGGGAAAATGATGATAGTGTGTGGCCCACCGATCTGCTTGAGGAACATGCATGTTCCGTTGTGCCCTGGAGCTCACATTAGAGACCCTCGCAGTCTGTCGCATAGCGACGTGAAGCATATGATTTTTAAGTAGAACCGACAAAGACAAGAGAGACCGAAATGGCCATTTCTGGCTTATTAGCCGTCATCAGCCAGTCATACGCAATCCCATGTGTGAATCCCTCGAGAATCGAACCCGCGGCTTACAGTCATTGAGTGTAACATTCTACCATTGAGCCACGGGACTCGTAGTTTTGTCGGTTGCGATCGGGAATATGACGATAGTGTGTGGCTCACCGATTTTCTTGAGGAACATGCATGTTCCGTTGTGCCCTGGAGCTCACATTAGAGCCCTCGCAGGCTGTAGCATAGCGACGTGAAGCATATGATTTTTAAGTAGAACCAAAAAAGACAAGGTCGTCCGGAATGGCCATTCATGCTTTATTAGCCGTCATCAGCCAGTCATACGCAATCCCATGTGTGGATCACCCTAGATTTAAAACTGCCACTTTTGGTCATTGAGTGTAACACTCTACTATTGAAAAAAGGGCTCGTGGTTTTGTCGGGTTCGATCGGGATTATGATGATAGTGTGTGGCTCACCGATCTGCTTGAGGAAATGCATTTTCCGTTGTACCCTGGAGCTCACATTAGAGCACTCACAGGCTGTCACATAGCGACGTGAAACATATGATTTGTAAGTAGAACCGACAAAGACATGGGAGACGGGAATGGCCATTTCTAGCTTATTAGCCATCATCAGCCAGTCATACCAAATCCCCGGTGTGGATCACCCGAGATTCGAACCCGCAACTTTTAATCATTGAGTGTAACACTCTAACAGAGAGCCATGGGCTCGTGGTTTTTTAGGTTTCGATCAGGAATATGCTGATAGTGTGTGGCCCACCGATCTGCTTGAGGAACGTGCATGATCCATTGAGCCCTGGATCTCACATTAGTGCCCTCGCAGGCTGTCGCATAGCGACTTGAAGTTTATTATTTTTAAGTAGAATCGACAAAGATAAGGGTGACTGGAATGGCCATTTCTGGCTTATTAGCTGTATCAGCCAATCATACCCAATCCCAGGTGGGGATCACCCTAGATTTAAACCCGCCACTTTGGGTCATTGAGTGTAACACTCTGCCATTTAGCCACGGGCTTGTTGATTTGTCGGTTGCGATCAGGAAGATGACGAAAGTGTGTGGCTCACCGATCTGCTTGAGGTACATGCATGATCCGTTGTGCCCTGCAGCTCACATAAATGCCCTCGCAGGCGTTCGCATAGTGACTTGAAGTAATACTTTTTAAGTAGAATCGACAAAGGCAAGGGAGACCGGAATGGCTATTTCTGGCTTATTAGCCGTCATCAGACAGTCATACCCAATCCCAGGTGTGGATCACCGGAGATTCGAACCCGCCACATTTGGTCATTGAGTGTAACACTATCATTGAGCCACGGGCTCGTTGTTTTGTCGGTTGCGATCGAAAATATGATGATAGTGTGCGGCTCACCGATCTGCTTGAGGAATATGCATGTTCCGTTGTGCAGTGGAGCTCACCTTAGAGTCCTCGCAGGCTGTCGCATAGCAACGTGAAGCATATGATTTTTGAGTAGAACCAAAAAAAGACAATGGAGACCGGAATGGCCATTTATGGCTTATTTCCCGTCATCAGCCAGTCATACCCAATCCCATGTGTGGATCACCTGAGATTAGAACCCTAGACTTTTGATACTTGAGTGTAACACTCTATCATTGAGACACGGGCTCGTTGTTTTGTCGGTTTCGATCGGGAATGTGATGACAATGTGTGGCTCACTGATCTGGTTGAGGTACATGCATGTCCCGTTGTTCCCTGGAACTCACATTAGAGCTCTCGCAGGCTGTCGCATAGCAACGTAAAGCATATGATTTTTAAGAAGAACCAAAAAAGAAAAGGGAGACCGAAATGGCTATTTATGGCTTATTTGCCGTTATCAGCCAGTCATACCCAATCCCATGTGTGGATCACCCGAGATTCGAACCCTTGACTTTAAGTCATTGACTGTAACACCCTACTACTGAGCCGCGGGCTCATTGTTTTGTCAGTTGCGATCGGGAATATGATGATAGGGTATAAAATGCCGATCTGCTTGAGGAACAAACATGATCCGTTGTGCCCTGGAGCTCACATTAGTACCTCGCAGGCTGTCGCATAGCGACTTGAAGTAATCCTTTTTACGTAGAACCGACAAAGGCAAGGGAGACCAGAATGGCCATTTCTGGCTTTTTAGCAGTCATCAGCTTGTCATACCCAATCGCAGGTGTGGATCACCCGATATTCAAACCCTTGACTTTAGAAGTCATTGAGTGCAACACCCTAATACTGAGCCGCGGGCTCATTGTTTTGTCGGTTACGATCGGGAATATGATGATAGTGTGTGGATCATCGATGTGTTTGGGGAAGATGCATGTTCCGTTGTGCCCTGGAGCTCACATTAGAGCGCTCACAGGCTGTCACATAGCGACGTGAAGCATATGATTTGTAAGTAGAACCAACAAAGACAAGGGAGACCCGAATGGCATTTTCTGGCTTATTATGCCGTCATCAGACATTCATACCCAATCCCACGTGTGGATCACCCGAGATTTGCACCCGCGACTTTTAGTCATTGAGTGTAATACTATACCATTGAGTAACGGTCTCGCTGTTTTGTCGGTATCGATCGGGAATATGATAATAATTTGTGGCTCACCGATCTAGTGGAGGGAATGCATGTTCCGTTGTGCCCTGGAGCTCGACAATGGAGCGCTCACCGGCTGTCGCATAGCGACGTGAAGCATATGATTTTTAAGTAGAACCGACAAAGACAAGTGAGACTGGAATGGCCATTTCTGACTTATTAGCCGTCATCAGCTAGCCATACCCAACCACAGGCGCTTTTGCGTCCGAGGTTCAAACTCGCGACCTATTGGGCACAAGTCTAACGCTCTACCCACTGCGCCACGAGCTTGTTGTCTTGCCAGTTTTTGATCCGGAGTATTAGCTATGGTAAGTAGGCGCTCACCGATCGGTTACAGGATCTCGTTCGTCCCTGTGGTGACTTGGGTCTATCTCAGGCCGCCAGCAGCCGCAAGGCAGCTAAGGATATAGGCAGAATAACATTACCGACGAAAACAAGGAAGACTGGAATGGCTATTTCTGGCATATTAGCCTTCATCAGCCAGCCATACCCAACCCCAGGCGCTGTGGCACCCGAAACGTGAACTCGCGACCTGTCGGCAATGTTATTCTGCCTATATCCTTAGCTGCCTTGCGGCTGCTGGCGGGGCTTGAGAGTTAGATCCAATTCACAACAGGACGAGTGAGTCCTGTAACCGATCGGTGAGCGCCCTACTACCATTGTTAATATTCCCGATCGAAACCGGCAAGACAACGAGCTCGCGGCGCAGTGGGTAGAGCATTAGACTTCTGCCCAACAAAGTCGCGAGTTTGAGGCTTGGGCGCTGAAGTGCCTTGGGTTGGGTATGGCTGGCTGATGACGGCTAATAAGCCAGAAATGGCTATTCCAGTCCCTCTTGTGTTTGTCGGTCATGTTATTCTGTCTATACACTTAGCTGCCTTACGGCTGCTGGCGGGGATTGAGAGTTTGCCCCAAGGCACAACGGGACGAGTGAGTCCTGTAACCGATCGTTGAGCGCCCTACTAACATTGTTAATATTCCTGATCGAAACCGGCAAGACAACGAGCTCAGGGCGCAGTGGGTAGAGCGTTTGACTTCTGCCCAACCAAGTCGAGAGTTCAAGGCTCGGGCGCCGCAGCGCCTGGGGTTGGATATGGCTGGCTGATGACGGCTAATAAGCCAGAAATGGCTATTCCAGTCTCCATTGTGTTTGTCGGTCATGTTATTCTGCCTATACACTTAGCTGCCTTACGTCTGCTGGCGGGGCTTGGGAGTTAGCCCCAAGGCACAACGGGACGAGTGAGTCCTGTAACCGATCGGTGAGCGCCCTACTACCATTGTTAATATTCCCAATCGAAACCGACAAGAGAACGAGCTCGTGGCGCAGTGGGTAGAGCGTTGGACTTCTGCCCAACAAAGTCGCAACGGTATCGTATCCGAACGAGAACGCAGTTCAACGCCTGCAGGCCCCACGAAGAAGATGCATACATGTCACCCTTTCGAGGATCAGAAGGTCGACGAAGATGATGGCAGGGAGACTGGTTCGTGCAGGTCTGAAAGAAGGAGGAGGACGAGGGACGAGGAGATAACTGTTGTTACATAGGCTGAACCCATGAGGACTCAAAATTACGTCCCAGGGTGCATGAACTGTACCGAGGTTGGCATTGTAGTCAACGAGGACAGTCCATTAGCTGTCTTTGGTGCACTTGGAAGAAGGCGTACGGGACCTCGCGAAATATTTTCTTCATCACGTCACAATACGCAGCCCTGCTTCACTCCGTTTGTTACCGCGAATGCTTCGGATACCCTCCCGTTGTCAGTTAAGGACACTTCTGAAGCGCTCGGCCCAGCGCTTCCAAATTTGCGATTTCTCTGTCAGCAGTGTTGTGCCGTCAGAGCCGAGCAGCATTGCGGTTCCCTTGATACAGGGGCCGTAGATGGCTTTGATTAAGTTCTTAATTTCATTGCGGTCCGCATACCCCTGGATTTCCTCAGCCATTCGGACCATCCAGGCGTCGTGCATTTCCGACAGCCGTTGCTGTACAAGGCAACGGCATCTGAAGAAGGCTCCTTTGGTGGCGTCAGTCCGACGGTCCACATAGGCTTTGTGCAGTTGATTCTTCTCCGCGAGAAACTTGCTGATGTCGGCGTCATTGTCATCAAACCAGTCCTTGTGTTGACGATGTGCGCGTCCGAGGACTTCGAGGGCGGTGGACTGGATGGCCTTTCGCAGTTGACACCATCGTGTCTCCACGGTGGCGTTATTATCTGGAGCATGCAGGTCCTCCAATTTCTTGATTATCTGGTTGCTGAGCTCAAAAGAGTGAGCAGGCAAATTAAAAAAAGAGTATTTACCTTACCTGGCAGTTGCTTACCTTGGGGATTTCATCGGGGTTAAAGTCGGAGCATCATCTTGGAGATGACTAGGTGGTGATCTGTCCAACCATCGGTATCACGGATAATGTTGGTCGCCAGCACGTTCGGTTTAGTATACATTTTGTTCGACTGCCGTTGCCCTACGTTATCCACCGTAGAGTGGTGCAGCGACAGTGAATTGTGCTGGATTATTGGGGGAGCAGACTTTTGCTCTATTTAACTCATTTTATCTTCCACTCGTCCACCTGGGTCCGGTGTCAAGACAGAGTCAAGGAGACCGGAAATGGGAGAGGGCGCAGGCCCACTTAAGAGAGGGGTGCAGGCCCACTTAGGAGAGGGGCGCATCGAAGCCCTGCTGAGTGTGCACAGAGCGATGTCAGGAAGACGGTGTTCAGTTAAATAAAAGGTCCGAAATATCGTGAAGTCAGTACACGCTGTCTACTTCGCGAGCTTCATCTTTCTAAACATCTTTGTTCGTTAAGTCAATAATCATATAAATATGTCCTGCACGGATATTGCTGACGAAAATGAGAGTCTTTATGCGGAACAAAATCACTGATTGAACAGGTTTTTTTACCTGGACAACAGGTTACTTTACTCGCAACCAATACCATCGACTTCACGGCCATCCACATAAGGTTTTCAACAGAAACCGCCTAGCGCACCATCAGCTTTAAAACTGCTTTGTTGGTTTGTTCTGCCACTCTCACATGTTAACCACAAGGGAAATAATATTGGCAACAGCTGACAATAAAATCCTGTTGTTGTTCGCAGTACCTGTCGGAGTCAGCACAGGCTGCGAACAGCCATCTCTACGAATATAACGTTCGCAACGGCCCCTGCATAGCCCGGTGCGGCCGCTCCTACAGACAGTGTTGCCAAGTTACACTCCACCGGTTCGTCACATGCGGGTTGCCCAGTTATCGTGTTTATAAGCGGAACCCATCAGAGGTTACGCAGTCCGAGCGTGTCGCCTTGCTCCGCGTACTTTCGCGCTAGGACGTAGGCTGTGCGGCCCGGCTGGGTGTGACAAACGATTTACAGTTTCTATTCCGGTGTCCTGTTTAGGCGGCCATACAAGGCACCCTTAGCCGAAAGGACCAGCAAACGTTGTGATACCTGCTGTACCTGCATTTTGGGCAGTGCTTACAAATATTTTCGTCCCGATTTATTAACAACAATAAGCAATAAGTACACTTATGTGGGCGTGGCAGTCATTGGCAGAGAACACTGCTAGGAAAGATAAGGGAGACTAGAATGCGCAGTTCCGACTCATCAAGCGTTACCAGCCAGCCATTCTCAGCCCCAGGTTGAGGGTTTCAAGCCTCAGGTGTGGCACCAGCTGGGGTTGGATGACTAGCTGATGACGGCTAATGAGCCAGAAATGTCCATTCCAGTCTCCAATGTCTTTGCTGGAATCGTTCTCTGCTCACGATAATAGCCACTGTGTGGCCGCTGGAGGGGCTCGAGAGTGAGCCCCAAGGCGCAACGAGACAAATGAGTTCCCTTAGCGATCGGTGAGCATTCATCAACGGCGGACGAAGCAATATGCAATAACTGCCCGGTGTCAGGTCGATAGATCTTCAGATCGGTGATACAGTACTTAATGTCTAGTAATTGATCGTATTACTTGATCCTCAGATCGGATACAGATCATATCAGTGATCAGATCGGTGATCGCATTAGCAGGGCAGCTGATTTAACTGTATTAGACACCGGACAGCATTCTACCAGGCAAGGTACCTTAAGACAGGTTCCAAGGCTCAATTGTTAACAGTTTCAAATATTTAGGTTCAACTTCCTGCCAAAAAAGACAAAACAGAGTTAACATGTCAAATGCATGAGTAGGGTCAATTCGTTTTCTCACATTGACAAAAACTGAGGAGTTGATGCGCTATCATTATCAGTTTACTTGAGGGAGATATAGGTGAGTAACCTTTGAATTCCCAATTTGTACATGCGATTTGAGGTTTCAAAAAAACAATATCTCGGGATGTTGACGAGGCCAATTGCTATAAGCAAACTGGGTGGAATATAGTTAAAAAGAGCAGACAGGGGAAAAAACTCCCGGTGATAGTAGAGAAATAACTGTCGCCCTTGGGGGTAGGGTCCAACGGGGGGCATCGCGAAGGTCATCTGGATCATCATCGAAGTGCGGAAGATACAGCCAGATACTCGCTTGCTGGTTGCAGAATCCGCCGAGTGATTTAAAAGGTGGAAATATCCGCCCAGATCATCCTCGGTCCGTTGCGGTTCAAACCAAGGGAGAACGTTCATCGACCACATGGACTATGGCCGCTAGGTTCGGCTGATGCGAACACTCACGGTGTTACCAAGGTGTGTCAAGCTATCGCGAAAGTTGTCTCTAAGGTGTATGTACTTCCGGACAGGGCTGCGAAAATCCATTCTTCACCAAACACCGAAATGCGAAGCATGTCGGCATTTGCAGGCCTGCTCTAATGACGAAGTGTACTGTCCGGTCTGGACAGTAGGGGGAACGAACGCAGACTCCAGCGAGGAAAACGACGCCGAACTCCCACCGGCTTCTAGTGGGTCTTTTAGTGTTTTAAATCCAACACCCTGAAGTTCGGGCCTTCATTTGTTGGGTAAGACCACACAGGGGCTTGAAGCGTGGCTGATTAATGATTGGCAAGTTAGAAACAATAATGCCGGATGCAGGAATAGGCATCAGCAAAAGCTTCTGTTGTGATGCAAGCAGGCTCTCTGGTCTGTCGAATTAGTTATCATGGGCCTTGAAGCAGATATAGCCACAGGCGCGGCTGTAGGCGTCCAGCTTGTAAATCAGCTACCCGCAAGACTACCGGGCCACATTAGTGCCGTGACGTGGAGAATGATGACCAGCATTCTGCAGCATTTTCTCCGCGTCCAACACAGTCTTGGAATCTTGAACTGGCGTGCCGGAGAAGTTAGTGAAAAAGGCCAACTTGAAATCTATGTCCCGAAACTGTTCCGCCAGTAGACTTAAGCAAGCAACCACCATTCACCCAGCAACAACTTATTTCAGTTCTTGAAGACGGAAGATTCGTGATACACGCGATCTGGTTGAACTTGTAGAGGAAGACGATTTGCGGCTCATTATAAACAACAAGCACAACAGAATGTCTAGCGCTACCTTGCATCCAGTTGAACTGGCAAAATGAAAAGTCAAATGTACCAGCCCCCCGCCCCCCATAGGGTGGATGTAAGCTAAAGTGATACTAAATGGCTACACTGGAATCCCCAAAGGCGCCGAAATGGATGTTTCTAGCTTACGAACAGTCATCAACCAACTGCAGATGCATGAAAAGTTCCACACTGCCCCGGCAGAGCTTTCGGGCGCGTAATCTGTCGCGTACGCTCGCATCTGCGGTTACAGTATGACTTACTGATGAGTAACAGGCAAAAACTGTTTATCCAGTCTCCCGAATCCTTGTCGGTAACTTTCCTCTTATTGACAGAATTTTTTTGCAGACAGGACCAGCAGTGAGCAAAAAAGAGTGCAGGAAGGGATTGGCCGCTCCCAGGTGTAAATATCCGGCGGCGGCATCCGACAAAAAACGCAAAGGTTATCAAAAAACACAGCCTGTCGAAGATTGGCGGGCCGGACATGCAGGCGCCTGCTAATGCAAAGGCATCTAACGGAAACGGGGCAGAACAAGGGACGGCGGCAAACGAAAAATGGCGGTAGACAGCTTACGTCAGAGCCGCCCACAACGGTAACTACGAGGCCACCTATGTAGGTAGACACACAGAAGTCGCACTAGTCAGGCAAACGCCATCCTGCCAGCCACACAGCCGCGCTGGGTGCCGACGCAGACGCCGGACCGGCTAGGTTTAACAAATAGTCAGCCAACTCGGCAAAAGGTTCCATCTCTGAGGACCTTGAACTTCGATGAGAGTTCGAAACAACAGCTAAATGCGCCAATCCTGACGGTTTTCCACAATCGCCTTTCCCTCCAATCAGACGCGAGTCCACATCACTATCGCCTGTATAGAACACAGAGATCACCGAAGGAGTTCATACACATGTTTTTATTGGTACGGGCAGTAAAAACACACAGACATAATACATTTAAATCTACAAAATGAGAAAGGAAAAAGGAGCCTTGTCTAGGCGGATTTCCGCAGTTGCGTCGAGTAAAAAATGAGCGAGAGACTGAGAGAGGGAGGAAGAGAAATAATGTCTGGAAATGCACTATAATTGATCTCCGCTTGCGCATTCACCCATGCGGAATATGGGGAAGATTCTCATTCATTTTTTGGGGTGGGGAAGTGGGACAATTGGCGCCAGGATTGCTGGGGGGGGGGGGGGGGGGGTTGAGGGGAAAGAAACCATGGAAAGGCGTGCGGAAATAGTCAGAAATTTCGCAGACTTTGTGTTCGAGTTTGTAAAAAAATCATCATTCCAATAGAAACAGGTTTCTCGAACCCTCCTGGTGACACTCTCCTCCGAGCGCCCTTGAGGAAAAGATTGCACTTTTTACATTATGCCCAGCACAAGAGGAAGAACACGGTCCTGCTATCAAGGGTGTGTGTGTTGAGATGCATGAAGGAGAGAGATAGAGAGGGCGAATGTGAGAGATTGTGGGATCCGAGAGCTCCTCGCGTTGCTACTATAAAGCGAAAGGGAAACGGTAGTAGCGGGATCGAAAGATAGCAAAGGTACCATCGAAAATACGAAGTGCCACAGGCGGCGGCAGCGATAAAGCCTGCCAATTGGTAAATCGCTTGACTTTTTTTACCAGAAGGGAGTTAACGGGGAGTATGAGAAGTTAGTTATTGAACGAGACCTGCCACACTGAGGCTATATCCTACAACCTCATTGCCAGTCCGTCTGACTAGGAGGATTGAGGTCGACCTGACCCTATAAGAAACTATAACCGGGAAGCTACTGGGTAAATCGGTTACTTATAAAAAAGGTCGCAAACCACAGTGGCACCCGCCACCCAGACCTGAAACCCTAAAGCGGTGTGCCGCAGAAACGTCAAGTCTTGGAAACTATTCCAGCACAACCGCTGTCCAGAGGGTCCCGCAACATAACCAAGGTGTCAGGGCTCACAAGACGTGACTGCATTTATAAAGGCAGTTGCTGACGAAAGGAAAAAGTTGCCCGGAAGTAAAACTGGTTGCAGACAGAGATATTCGAATCGCAGCTGACGATGTCCATCGGCTGACCCGCAGAATTGGCACAGCACCAGTGACTTGCGAGTGTGAATTAGTCTCCAGTACGGTGGGTCTGAGCAGCAAAAACAATAATCACGCTTTCATGGAAAGAAACGTCAAGACGACCGCAGGTGGGCGAGAGCGTAATGACTGATAAGGCAAAAACAGCCCATCTACGCGTGCCACACGCACAACCAGGTACCTAATGCATGCGTAACAAACCTTAATGGGGAAGGCTTGAATGTCAAATTTTTGAGTGCCTGGCCCTCAGTCCTGAGAGGAGGACCGAGTTATCCCATCATATGGCAAACTTCAAAGCCAGGTCGTGATATATTCAAGCGTTAAGGCAAACGACTAGAGCAGAATTTATTGGACCCAACAAATTGCGCGACAGTTTGAGCACGCTTAGAGGCGGTTACGACAGCGACAGCCAGCTGCACTCGCTTCCGCCTCCGACCTACTTGACTTGTTCATGGCACCAGGTCCAGGCAGGGGAGAGTGCGATAGATGCTGCACAAGTCACCTTCACGATAAAACTCGTCCAAATCGATGTTCGAACTATCGCATGAGCGACCAGGGGGAGGGAGCGGGAGGGAGAAGGATGTTACAGCATAGGCAATCAAAACATGTGGTACTTGGGGCAACAAAAAAAGCATTAAACAGAAGGCACTTACAGAGCTCAACTGTTAAAGCGCTCGTTCAGTAGGGCCACCAACTTTCGTTTGCCGCGGTAGGAATGGCAGAGGTACCCGACAAGGTTGCGAAACTGAGTCGGACCATCGGGTTTGAGGAGGTTGAAGGCGTCCCGTGCCCGGCCCAGAAACTCTACAAACTCCGCGTACTGGCGCGGACTGATGTTGGCCAGTCGAGTGTTCGTGGTGGTGACAAATGCAGTGATGGTGGCGTCCAGCAGGGCCTTCAGTGGCGGCAGATCAACGGGGAGCAGGAATTGCTGTTGCTGCTTGTCAAGTCCACACACAATCTGATCGCAGGTTGGAGCTGCCAGCAGCAGAGCCGGATCTGAAAGGCCTCGATTTCGACCACTGCTGCCACGGATGTCGGATGCGACCCAGTCAGAGTCGGCAACACCTGCGGAGTAACCAACGGAAACAGTAAACACCGGAGGAGATAGGGCGGCCGTCACAGCAACAACAACAACAATTACTGCTACTAATAATAATACTAGTACTATGACTAAAACTGGCCGATCAACGGGCCAATGTTTATTATTCTTATATTCAAACTAGTGTTGGAGTTTATCATCGGGGTCAACAACAGAACAAGCGACATCTGTGGAGTACCCATGGGGAATGTTGAACTTTTGAGGAGGCGTGGCGTCGCTCACTGGTATTAATATTAGTCAGAAGACCACGTTTAAGGCATAGGTCTGTGTTTGACAAATGCTCGTTAGGAAAGTACATTTATATGGGAACGGTGAACAATTAAAACATGCACATTTACTGTTTTACTTGCTCCTGTGGAGCAGATTAGAGTGGCGGCACGAGTCAGCGCCTACCCAACTGAATACGGGAACACCTTCCAGCACGGCTGCAGAACAAGGCGAAATTAAGAGAACAAGCAGTGTCATTTTCACGCACATTATTGATCTCCTGTCTCGTGTGCACCCCCAATCGAAGCCTTACGTGTGATGTATGAGGCTCCACCGACCAGCCTTTGGGGAAGCGTGTGCTAGCGATAGCAGAAGCGGTTGCCATCGGGGTGCGCAAGCCCGTCTTATGCTCAGGGAAGAACCTCAGTCAGCGTTTAGGTCGGTTAACTTCATGCACTTCTACACGCCCCCCTCTCTGGCGTGGCTCTACTTAACCCTCGCTGCCTCCTAACCAACCACAACTCCCCCCCCAGGCACCCTATCCAAACGCCCCATTTGTATGAAAGGATGAACTTGAATCCATTTTTCTTAGCACCTAGATGTTGTACTTTTACCCCGTTCTCACATAAATGTACTGGCCTGGTGAAAATTTAGCGAAAAAATTTTGATCGCCAAGTGGTCTTCTGAATCCTTCCGTAGGAATAATTATGGTTGGAGCTTGCGGGGCTCTATACAGAGGCGCAAACAGGAGCATCTCAGAATCCCACGAGAGATGGGCAACAGAGAGGATTCTAAGACAACATCTTCATTGGCACACAATTATATTGGTAGGGGGGGGGGGGGGGTAAAGCCCGTGGTTGAGTAATTCGGGCGATTTCCCATGACGTTAAATTAGAGAAATCAATTTCTAGATCAGGGAAGAAAAGACCCAAAAACAGGGAGTAAGTAGGAAAGAGGTGCTCCCGTTGGAGATACGCCAACATGCATCCTAATACACGAGTTTCCACCCATGTTTGCTTGCATCCATTCAAAAGAAGCCTTCAAACAACAACCATAAAACAACACTGAGACGTCACAATTACTGACCGAGAATTTGCTCATGAGAAAAAAGACAAAGTGAACCGCAGAGACGCTGCCGCAAAGATTTGTCATGAGACGAGTGGCGGTTCTCTGCCAAGCGTTGACATAACGTGATGCGGTCTTCCGGGTGGCTGGTAACTTTAAAGCCAGATAGCAAAGCAAAGGTCGGACACGGAGATACGAACCAACCCCAGTAGTACAGGTTGCTTTGCGCAAACTTTCATGGGTATATACTTCATTGTCCAAAACCAAATCCTTACCAAACGCCTCGCCCCCCTCTGCAATGCGTGGGACCATAATTCCGTGGTCAATCAAGGTGAATTATTGACATAAATAGGGGAGACTGTGGAACGGTCGCTTCTGACCAATCGTTCATCATTAGCCAACCAATCCTCAGGCCTGGAGGAGGCTTCATACTTAGACCCCAGGTCAGGATAAATGGAGTAAAAGGTCGCTGCCGTGTGACTTAAAGGCCGCTACTGCTCGTGAACAAAAAGCCGGCTTTGTTTTTCGAATGCTCAGTGTGACCAAAAAGTGTCCATCCGGTCATGTCTGGCTGACTCACCATTTCAGTCTCCTGTGGCTTTTTCGCTGCGCAGTCAAAGGTTTAAGGCAAAACGGAAAACGTCAGGCCGCATAAAAGCAAGCAAAGGCCTGCAAAGAGTACCCTCTACCAAAAATGCGTAACTACAGGTCCAATGGTAGAGGGGAAATGCTTTTCAAAAAATGTCTTAGTCAGAGAATTTTGGAAAGTAGCCTGACCGCAAAACAATACGGCGTAGGCACATGAAAGGAGCCCTAAGAGGATTGATCGAACGTCCAAAATAGGCGACTCTGACAGAGAAACAAGTCCACAGCTTAGGCCTATGTGCCAAGAACACAAGGAATTGGACGCAGAACTCGAGTATGCCATAAAGGAGAGGAAGTTATAGAAACGCAGAGGCCGGTCACGTTCAGAAGCCTAAACCAGAAAGTAGTTGATACGGCTCTAAGAATGCACAATAACGGTTTTGACTGAACACGAATTATGACACTTTGCTATGATCCACACTTGTGGCCTTGAAACGAAAGAAATTGACAAAGTCGCAGCTGATCAGTGAAACAAAATTGCATTACTTTAGCAGTGATTCCTTGCAGATGAAAACATCGCATGTACTTGCACAGATCAGGAGTGGGAAGCCTTCACACTACAAACGACTGAAACATACCGATCCACAAAGGAGGCGTAAAAAAGCAAACAGGGCCGACGCCCTTATCAGAGAGGGCACGCAGTGTACAGCCGCGGTCTACTAAAATTAGTAGCCACCGCATTCATCGCAGATGGGCATACTTGTCGTGTTAAGTGTTTCGCCGACGGGATTCGAAAGGTTAATGACGGTGGCTTCGCCATCATGCTAGTGATTGGCAGGATAATTACTCAGCATCGTTACTGCCGGTAACCCCCTGTTTTCTGCGGTACAGAAAGTTGGCAGACGTGTAGGAGATGAATTCCGACTGGCGAGCGCCTGAGTCTGCCCCCTTCCCCACATTCTTCCCCCTCCAAATAGAGATGATGGCGGTAATTCTATTCCGTCTTCCGCGGAAGTGGAAACAAGGCACCTTCCCTCCACGCCACATTTAAAGCCCTTTTCTATAACCACCCAGAAATTTCTTGGGTTTATTTTGTTCGGCAGCACACTCGTTTTTTTGTGTGGGGGATATTAATGAGCTGATTTCAAAATATTATATGAGAAACGCGCAAAAAGTCAATGTCTGGAAGTTTTTTTAAAAGCCAATACTTGTCGGTACTAAACTCAAACTCAGCAGCAGCAGTAACGGTGAAATGCATCTTCAAGTTTGCGCCAGTTAATTCACTTCTTGCTGAAAAGTTTTGTTGTCTCTGGACTCCTCAAAACAACAGTTAAAAGGCATAAGTATAATGATGATTGGTAAAACGCCAGGTAGAAGGAAATAGTTGTTCTGAACTTATTTATATTTCGCGTTCACTTTCTGATACTAGTACCGTTGTTCGTCTGACTTTAGGGATTCACTGTCCGAGACCGCAATGGACGAAGATAGCGGCCGCACATCAGGTCCAGTATTATGCAGAAGGAAAGAAATTGGCCTGACCGTCTCTATATTGGTAGCTGCCATCAGCCAAAAATGCCTCATACCAAGTTTTGCAATCCCTAAAGGCTCGAACCCGCGATCTGTTAGTCCAACGCTCTAATCCTCGAGTCACAGACACCTTGTCGGTTGCAATGGTGCATATTAGCAAGGACAAATGAGGGATCGCCGATCGCTAATCGAACTCATTCGTTCCATGTAGTATTACAGCATGCAGCTGTTGCCTCAGAACCACTTACTAAAATTAGTAGTCCCGACATTCATGACTTCACTACCGGTACCCGTTATTGCCACGACAATTACTCGGGTACTTGACTAATCAGTGCTGTCTTCACTAACGCGCTGCCGGTGCAACTAGTACTCCACTCGGGCAGTTTCGTCTCTAAATAGGGAGATTAAAAATCCCCGCGCTTGTTGATGGACTGCGGTCCAGCGAACCGATATCTAAGCAGATCGAGACTCACGCTTTCGTTACCTCTGACACAAAGATTACAGTCTCACCGAAATGGAAGGCGTGGCCAGGTGCTGTGGAGTGGACCACGATCTCAAAGTTGGCGTCATTCCTCCTCTCTTCGGATGCATGGTTATCTGTCGGCATCTGACGTGATCCACCACTTCACTCGACATGTTTGCTTTGTTTATCACCACGTCAACGACTGTTTCGGTCTCATTACTCAGCGTCCGTTGGTTATCTCCAGTCTGTTTGTCGTTTTGGGGTCAGTTTATGGACGGTTGCGGACCGTAAGGTTAAATCAGTCGTCAGGATATTTCACTATGCATGGTTGAACAAGATTGGTTGTCAGGCCGTCTTAGCTCAGGCCAAAACATGCACCTGTTCTGCGTCTTGTCACCTTATAAGTCTCCGACGGTGTATTCTCTGTTTCATTCAATTTTTGTTGTGGCAGGTATTCACAGTCCAAACCGTAACAATGTTGTCTGGTTCCCTGTCTGCGCTAGTGCGTTTTGAATACCGGGTGTTATGCTGACGCCAGTATTCACACAACTTCCTAATCTGTCATTGCTGCTCCTAGTCTTTACGTGTCTCGCCTTTTTTTTAATGTCAGAGGTCAATTTAAACACCTCGGCTTTCAGGTTCCGTTTCTTCATCTAACTTCCCCATAAACACTAGACTGGCGTAAGACGCAGAGTCGTGGTGGCGAGAGATATCACGGAAATAAGCACATCAGTCACGATGAGGGAAGGCGGGCGGGTTGGAAGGGGGTCAAAGCGATGAGACGGCACTACCGGTTACACCCTGTTTTCGGCGGTGTGGCAAGTTAATAGACGTGGAAATGTACCGGCAGCACTTCAGAGATGCATTCCCCGACTGGCGAGCGCCTAAGTCTGCCCCTACCCCCCTGAAGAGATGGTTGAGATAATTCTATTCCGTATTCCGCAACGATGTAGGCAGTAAGGCAACTTCTATAGTGTCATCCGTCCACCCCGTATTTCAAGCCCCGTTCTTTAACCGCGCAGAAATTGGTTGATTTAATTTTGTTCGGCGGGGAGGGCGCATTCATAAATTGATTTTAACTCTTCATAAGGGCAACGCATGAAGTACTCAGCCATGCCTAAAGGAACGCCGAAATCTGTAATTTTGAAAAAAAAGACAACACTTGTCGGCACGAAGCTCAAACTCACAGTAGCAGTAAAGGCGAAGTGCATCTTCAAGTTAACGCCTGCTACTTCAATTCGTGTTGGGGGATTTTGTCGTCTCTGGGCTCCCGACCATTAAAGATTGGTTAGCAGATTAGAACGCCGGGTATAGGCGCTCATGTTTCTGAAGTGTTTAATTTACCTCACGTCCATTTTCTAATAACAGTTTGTTCTCATATACTTTAGCGGCCGCACAGCGCCTGCACAATCCCTTATAGCATGCAACTGCTGCCTAACCACGGCCTTCTAAAATTCGCAATTTCGGCATTCATCCAGGATGGCCGCTCTTGTTGCGTTCATTGTTTCGTCGACCGTATCCGAATCTTTAATTAACGTGACTTCGTCGTCGGTATTAGTGATTTGTATGCTATTTGAACCGCCAGCACTGTTGATGAAAGCAGTATTCAGCCACCCACTCCCTCTATAATCACTTAGGCAGAATTTTGGCACTACATAGGGAAAGTAAACACGTGTGTTTGTTGGTGTAATGTGGGCCAGAGAACTCACACTTTCGTCACTTCTGACACGAAGATAACGGGCTCGTCGAACTGTGTGTGGGTAGCCAAGTGCTGTCGAGTGAGCCGCGATCTCAAAGTTGCCGTCATTCCTCCTCTCTTCGGATGCATGGTTACCTGTCGGCATTTGACGTGATCCACCACTTCACTCGACACGTTTGCTTTGTTCGCAAGTGAATCACATCTGACAAAAGACTCCCTAAGTTTAGCACCACGTCAACGACTGTGTCGGTCTCGTCACTTAGCGCCCGTTGGTTATCTCCAGCCTGTGCGCAACTTCAACTCTGAGTGCCTGAGGGTCTACGAGAGGTTCTTTACGTGCGGGACGATTTACAAAACGGGAGCCTGGGGCGGTTTTGTCTCTCGTCTATGCATGCAGTTGCGTGGGTGGCCATTCGTCCTCAGCACCTGTAATTCACCTGAACACTCGCTTTCAGGTCACAAGAATATCGGCAACGGATGAAGACATCAGGCAGGAGCATTCGATCGTTTTCGAGCTTGATTGTAGGACGGAAAGATGACAGCCAGCTGTTCTTCGAATGCCAACACTGCTTGATAATGAAAAGGGCAGTATTTAAATATTGAGCCCAGTTTGTCAGACTTGTGAGACCGCTATTTTCGATCTCAAAAGGATCCCCGAACTATGTATCCAGACAACGGTAAACCCACTGGAGCGCTTTTGACCATGGAAAGTACGTTTCGACAGTCTTGGAGAATAGCGGATTGAGGCGCGGCCAAAATGATTCTCTCTTTTTTATCGTATCTATTCTCCAGGAACTATTCAATGCTCTTGACTGCGATATCCCGAAGACTAAACGTAGACAGGCGGGAGGGTGTGTGATATCAGAGATACAATGAACTTGCTCTTCAGGAATGGTGCCGGCACATTTACGGGGCGATTCACATGAGACATAGAACTGGAGATCCTCGAGTAGACTCTTGACCTTTCTAAAGCACTCTGTCCTGCCCAATGCGACGGCGGAGTGCACCTTGTCAGCTGGACACGTAATAGTGAATCGGGATCACGTAAGCATCAGGTCGTATGCAGAAGCACATTAGGGGGGAGGTGGGTCGAGCGTTTGTGGAGATTCAGTCAACTCTGGACATCAGTGAGAGCCCTGCTACCCAGACACGTCGACAGACGTGAAGACGACCACAGGCCAAGGCCTGAAGAGACCCCCTGTTGACAGTCCAGCCGTCTGAAAAGTTGACCTTCCTTCTTAGAAGTCCGGGGTTGTTTTGTCTGTCTATGTACTGAAGACCAGTAGCTAGGGTGCGCATGTGCGCGAACGGAGGAGGGACGATGTCACCGAGACAAGAGTCACATCTTGAAAAACATCCTGTACACAGGCTGCGGTGAGGGCTACTGCTGACCCAATGGACGGCGGCTTCCGGAGACGAGGAAATGTCAGTCGACAGAAACTAAAATACACCAGCCTCTAAACAGACTATCGGCATTTCCGGAGACCGTAAACAGTTCCAAAATGACCATTCCAGTCTGCTGTGTTTTTTTTCCGTAATAATCCTCGAGTATTGACTGACTGCTACCAGATCGCTCGCGAAGGTTCTGCACCTCGAGATACAAAAAGAAACAGAATGGAGCCGTACTGTGTCCTAATACTCAAGTATATTTTTTCCATGGGGGTGTCGGTCAGTGCATGAACCGAGACGGTCACGTACACCTGTGCATAGGGCTGCAGCAACTAACTTAAAAAGAAACACACCGTGTAACTACGGACAGCGACGTATTTGAAGACGATCTTTATGTGGCTTTCATTAGCTTAAAAATGTAATTTTCCATAAGTGGTTGACCACGGGGAGATGCATTGCTTGGCAGGGGTGACGGAATACAAACGTCCCACTGAAGTAATAAAGGTGACCCTGTGCATAAGTTCCGCAGTATAGCATTAACAATAACGGCACCCTCACGAGGCACATGTAACAACTAGGCAAACATTACTTATATGGCCGCCTAAACAGGATACCGAGTAGGAAAGTCCCACCCAGCTAGTGTAACTATTCGACTGTCTTAACCCCAACACGTCTTTCTGATCTCACGGCTAACCACAGCATTACAGGCACCAGTAATCCTAACCTTAACCAAAATTTATCTGGAAGTTGGTGCAAAGCCGCCGGTATTGCGGACGGTTTCTATGCCCATCTCCCGCTTAGGGGTGCCATATAAGTAGTCCACACTTAAACGTGCATCGACCTGACAAAGGCCACCTGGAACATAAAGAGAACGAAAGGCGTGAACGCGAGCTACATTGGTCGATCAGGTCAAATCGCAGCGTCTTGCAGCGCGACACAGGGTTAGAGTCAATGGATGCGCGCGAATGGGGTCGGGCAGGGTATAATTCCCATGTTTCGTTTCGTGATTGTTTGTCGTCATCAGTCCGGCAGTCAGAACCCAGCAGCGACAGGGCGCCCGACTTAAGAACACAAGCTCATCCCGGCTCAGACTGTCCTGGCAAACGAACCCGAAACAACCGCTAGCCTCTGTTGACACATTCCCATTTCAGGTGTCAAAACACTCGCGGTCAGCAGCAGAGGACGCCCTGGAGCTTTCACGCGTAGTCAACCCCTTGAGGTGGTAATGAACCAACGCCAGACGATAGACAAAAGAGAGGGTATAAACACGCCTGCAGCACACGTTCGGATTATGAAACACTCCTGCTTTGGTTCCCCGCAGGCAGGCCGATGTGACATCTGTGCGGGAGCCGTGGGAGGTGGGGCTAACCGCTCGATGGGTGAGAAAGAGAGGCGGTGGCTTACGGTTGGCAGCAAGCGGCGGCGGCGGCGGCAGCAGCAGTGGCGGAGAAGCGCGGACGCTGGAGGGCCGACTGGAAGTGCGGGCTCTGCGGTGGGATGCGACAGCGGTGCAGGATGTCCGCCAGCAGGGTTGGACAGTGCACGTTGCGCACCACGTAGGACAGCATCTCTTGCAGGGTGGCCGGACCGATTCGATGAGCCAGCAGGCAGGCCCAGAGAACATCGTGGGCTACGGGATGGCTCTCCTGTTGACGGGAGCAAAAATTGTGGTAAAGTTAATGGTAGCATGGTTACTAGACAGCCCTGCGTCCCTAAGAGTAGTGTGCGAGGAGTAGACGCATCGGACACTTTCGCCCGCACTCCACGAGCCACCACAAAGGACTTCTGTCATGGCACAAACCCAGAAAAACCTATCAGATGGCCACCATCCAGTAAGACTGTAAGACACGTGAGAGGATAAGGTTGAATACTAGTGGCAAACTGGCAATTCCCTTCCAAGTAATCTACTGCCCAACTGCCTTAAGCAAGTCTTCCCTAGAGAAGAAAACAATCACACAGGTAAACTCGAGCATTTGCTTTACATGAATGACTGACTGATAACCCACCCTACTTGATCACTTAGGAGAATATCCCGTCCTTGAATAGAAATGCCTCCGATAACCTAAGATTTCGCCATTCTACAAGCGCAAGACTTTCGGATAATCTTCAAAACGTCATTTTACTTCTGTTGTTTTTCGCGAAACATACAATAGCGTCTCATAAGTGTCCAGATGAACAGGTCTGTAAAGAAGCACATATAACCAGTGTTGCCCAAACCCCAAGAAAAGTATGCGCTCGGTTATGAGAATCGTGCATTTTTTAAAATTCAAATACAGTCGAGTCCCGGTATTCACAGGGGTTAGGAACCCCAGCTATCCGCAAATACGTGAGACCCCTGCAAAAGACTTAATGTAAAAACACCAAATTTAATTTCCACTATCGTCTTCAAACAATTTAATTGTATTTCAAAGTCAGCTTAGAACATTACCTTTAAAATGTATGGCTTGCACCTACGAGTGAACACACCTGCAATTCGCTTGTGAAAAACTCGGCGGCCTCGGTGGGATTCGAACCCACGAGAGCAAGGTTTTAGCACAACTAACGCTCTTGAGCCACTTGAGCTACGAGGCCCCGCCACGAGCCATGAGTGTAATCACACTTTGGTCAAGTTACCCGCTCAACCTATTGCAACGTATGCAATCCATAGGTGAATGCCGTAGCAGGATTCCCTAAGCAATCAATCCACCCGATGACTGCCAGACGCAATTTATTAATAAAGGATTTGACAGATTTTATTTATTCCCTTGACCCAGTTGTGTCAAACTTGACAGCTTTGTGAGATTCGATCATATAATCGCTACTTTTATCAAGACGAAAACTAATCAAGTTACTCCTATATACAGGAACGCAAAAGGTGATATACATATTTAAAAATTGGTAAAGAATTTTTTAGCATAATGTATTTAATCACAACAATAGATTAAAATAAACAGCGAATATGTTTGATATGCTCTATAAAAACAAACTGCAAATGCTGAACCGCGTCAACCGTACTGCACGATAGCACATACCACTAACGGAAATGCCGCGTTAGACCAAATGTACCAGATCTGTTTAAGTCAATTTCCGCAAAATGAACATGCCATCAGAAGCCAAAAAACGCGGCATTGAGCGCAGAGGTAGATACAGAACCTAGCAGGTGGGTGATGGGCCAAGGACAGTCGTACATCACAGATGACACACAGCCCTGCCTAAAAGGAATCTTACGGATCAGGTTTATTTAAGCACAATTTCCTCGCTACTGTATTCCCCAACCTGCTGTCATGTCAAGTGCGGCCTTGCTGAACCTTCTGCCCACCAGACTGATTAGGTTACCAAGTACCTTCTTTGTTGTCCGCCTCATGAGATCAGTGATGCAGCTGCCGCCCTCGAAGCGGCGCTTTTTCGCACCTGGAAGTGTCGAAGAGGAGATCCCCACAGACTGGAAAGGGATATTGATGCAGCGGTGGCTAGAGCTTAACCAAATCCGCGCTCGCCTGAGCATGCCATATGCGTTGGCATTGAGACCCACAGGCAAGAAACGCAGTCGTTGCTCGGTTTCAACAATTCAGTAAACAAACAACCGTAAACAGTAAACAAAAACAGTTCGCTGCCCAGACATGGATGTCGCTGGCCTGCGAGCTGGGCAGCCATTCGAACAAAGCATTGACTGATGCCTTAACTGAGATCGTCGTCGAAGTTTTGTGCCAGCGAGATGATCTCTTGACGATGGCCTCCAAGGCAACTTTATGGTGGTTACGACGGTTAGTATATCACCCCGCTGATCCAATTGATTGGCAGCGAAAGAGCGCTTAGCGGTTGTAATGACACACACACACACACACACACACACACACAGAGACAGCCATTTCGCGAACTGGAGGGGGCGGAGGGTGACAAATTATGGCCAGAATAAAATGTATTGTCTAGAATGCTATGGCTAGCCAACAATCATTCTACCTCCACCATAGACTGGCGCGAAGTTCGTTCCGCTTGTTACTGCGTGTTTTACCCAGGACAGAAAAGATAGGCATGTATACAATAGGGAGGGTCATGAAAGAGTATAAGTGACGGAACAGTATAGATAGACAACGCAAAGAAAATTGATACGGCCAAACAGATCGCGTATTCAAACACGGGCAGGAATACACCAACCGAAGTATCTCAGGAGACGTTAACTGAACTTCTAAAATATGATATCGGCTTGAATTGATTACTTCGGCTGGGTTGTAATAGTGATTACAATGCAGTCTAATCCCAAGATATTTCAGGCAGGCCAGAATAGCAGATTTGAATCTGCCCCTCTCTTGCCAAATGTAAAAATCAAACTTTTCCGAAAACGACTACTAAATTAACACGTATTTTTGCAGTGAGATCGACGCCCCCGTTAATTCAAGCCAATTTTATATAAAGCCTGCAAGAAAAAACACGCTTACAAGTACTTTGTTGTAAAGTATGCCTTTAAAAAATTGTCTACCTCATTTTTAGAAATGATATGATTCGACTTTTGTAAAACATTATTTTTTTTTCAGCAAGGCAGGACCTTATCAGCCCATTCTGTAACGATACCTTTGAGGTCTAGCAAACGCAAAATTTTATGACCACTAGATGATATCATTCCAAGTGGAAAATCTACCGCTCCAAATTCACCAGAAGACCCCTTTCGACAGAAAATATGGATAGATTTATACAGTCGGTTTCGGGCTTATTCTGCCTTCATTCAGCCAATCATAACCCTGACTACCAGCTGGGACTGGAAGCACTAGCATGCGCTCGAGTACGGCGCAGTTAGTCCACACACTGGGTCTAGCAGATGAGTCATAAGCACTTCATCGAACCGACGTTCATCAGTGCCTCGCCACCTGCCATTCTCTGTCGCTAAAGATCTGGCATTTATTCAAAAAGGAATAGGCGCACTCCGATCTGTTCGCTTCCCGAAACACACAAGCTCCATATGGGTGGCAAAGGTCATACGGAGCTTGTTTGCTTCGGTAAGCCAGTAGATCGGTGTGCACCTATTCCTGCATATAATCCATTTCTGGCTTATTAGCTACTCAGTGGTAGAGCGTTCGACTCAATGATCAAAGATAGAGGGTTCAGATCATAGATGGTTCACACTCGGGAATGGGTATGACTGGCTGATGACGGCTAATAAACGAGAAATCGCCAGTCCGGTCTCCCTAGTCTTTGTCGGTACTCCCTTATATATGTATGTATATTACGTCAATAGCGCACTGAGAGTGCGTGTGTCCTATGGCAAAACGTTCCTATTCGCCAGTAGCATGCTGGCGGGCGTACAGAATGGAATCGAGCCAAATCCTGAACATAACATGGTAGTTGGACGCTCACCGATCGGTTACAGGACTCACTCGTCCCGTTGTGCCTTGGGGCTCACTCTAGAGCCACGCTAGCAGCCGCAGAGCGGCTAGTGATATAGACAGAATGATATTACCGACAAAGACAAGGGAACTACCTCATCTAGTTGAGCTTTTGGTGCTCGAGGTACGGCCCCGTAGGCAACGATGGAAGCCAAGAGGATATCGAGCCCGTGGCTCAATGGTCAGAGTAGTGGACTTCTAGCCGACATGTCGTGGGTTCGAGCCACAGGGGCTGCAAAACCTGACGTTGAGAATGACTGGCTGATGACGGTTAATGGGTCAGAAATGATAATTCTGGTCTCTCAGGGCTTGACCGGCATTGTTCATCCTGCACATAAATTGCAGGGTTGGTTGCTACTTCTATCTGGTGTTTTTTCAACTGTCTTTTTAAGGACTCCGATAATTTATTGACGTATAAGAGGGTCGCCAGGTGACTTATTTCGGCGTCTGAGCGACCGTAGTATTGGAAATACCCTTTTAATTGAGAACCCTCAATACCCATTTTGGGAAGATAATTTGCAACAATAGTTTACATTTGTGGTAGATTGGTTGTAGACGGCGAATAAGAGCCCAAAGTGACCATTTGCAACCTCGTCCGTAAAACAACTGAAGGATAGAGAGAAATTGGGGGGGGGGGTGGTATGCGTGGGTATGGGGAGGGGGAAGACAGACCTGAAGATTGCTGAGAGAGAAGAGACGCATGGCATGAATGGCCAGCGGGAAGGCACGCAGAGGGCAACCACGACGATCCAAATATCGAGCCAGAGTGAAGAGTAGACCTGGTCCCAGACTGCCCGCCTCCGCCGCCTCCAACACCAGCCGATAGGCCGCCTCGAAGGCTGCTGCGTCCTTCTCAGTGAGGTGGAGAGTGGCCATGGCGCAGTTTACTGGGTCCTGGGCGGCAGCCTGACCGCGGGTACATGAATAAACAAAAAGGGTGCTTATGATTCAAAGTGAAAGCGCTTATCCCTGGGCTCGTGGCCTAAAAAATTGCTATTGGTGCATGTTGAATATGACATTTAGACGCGATGTGCAAACCGGAGGCAGGAAGGGGGGGAGCGGGCGCGCAAACGTAAAACCCGCCTGATTTGCATCGCAGGGCAAACAAGGTGGCGGAAATCGCAAAAGGGTCACAAAGCGACAAATTAAAAATTAAAAGGTTTGTCGCAGCACTGATCAGGAGAGGATCAACATAGACGAGCCATTCCAACAGTGCACAACCAACCCTAGTTCGCAGAATTCACTAAAGCGCGTGACGTGCATGACGAAGCGAGTGGAGAAGGAGGGGGAGGAGAAAGAGGAAGAGGGGAGGAGGAGGAAATTCATGAAATGTCATAACCGAAATTTGAATAGGCAGCATGGCACGCATTGGGTGTCGTTATTGTCGTTTAGTAGATCAATCCGAAGCGTGGCAGATCTCTTCCGCGAGAAGACGTCATTCCAGATCTGTCTTACGAGAAGAGGACAGGGCAGTTTTAGGCGAAGTCGGACGTTCCGCAGATTGCAATATATAAAAAGGGGTTGTTATTGATGGTTTCGATGGCCTTCAAATTCGCAGAGCGACCAAACTGGCGGTCAAAAACGTACACCATAAACTGCAAGGTGTTCATAGACATAGTAAGGATGCTCTCGGTTATAACGGCATTCACCGACGTCGAATGGACCCAAAATGTTTCAGGCAACCCTCTGCTCAAAGGAGATATGATTCATATATAGCTTACGATTACTACCAAATATTTGGACCATAGTTAGCCTCTCCATCTGCAAGGTCATCCAGGAAGGATACGGGCCGTTAAACAGGTGGTAACAACCCTTTTGTATGCGTGTGTTGGGGCTGAGGCCGATGCTGGTCCCAACAGGGCGCGCTCGCACCGATAATAGGGCGCGTTTGTAAGCAGTACTACCGTCTGCTTGTAAATGTGCGACTTTGAAGGTATGTCAACGGCCACCTGGGCCCAACGCCGCCTCCGGTGCTCTTAGCTTTGTGTTTACACCGGGCACAGGCGGGTGAGAAGAGAGAGAGAGTGCGGTAGATGCAGGGCAAGTCTACTATCACGCAAAACGAACCCACGCGCAGGTCAACGTCCCTGCACAACCATGTTGTGGAGCACAGGGTGGACCTCGTTGAAATAGACGGCCGAACTGTCGCGTGACTTCAAAAAGCAGTTTTTTTATCTCCTGAGCCCTTTTTTTGAAAGTAGGGTTCCCACTTTTCTAAAAAGTTCCAATTTAGCATTCGCGGCTATTAGTATTATCATCAAAAGCATTGTATGTGCGAGTGGACGTGAAAAACACAACTGCTAAATTCTACGTCATTTGTAACCGCTCACGCAGAGCACCGCTGTCTACATTGTGATACTTTACTCTTTAACCCGGTGTTAACGTTGTTTTTATAGTGCACTCCAGGCACTTAAAATAATAAAAAAAATATTTTTATTCTGAACAACAGTCCGGATCTCTGCATTCGCGAACGTGACAGTGGGCGAAGACAACATTTCAATGCAACAGAAGCAGAAATGTTCACTTATTTGTGGCAGAAAACTTAGTAGATTCTATGTTCACCAAAATTAATACCATAGTACAAACAAAAGGACAATCAACAAAGTACAAAGAGTTTGCACTTTTTTTATTATTCTCGGAGGTTTTGAAAGTTATGAACCAAATTATGCCTTCTTTTGAAGCAGTGAAACTTTTTTGGATGCGGGTTGGGTAGCGGGTTTGAGCGAATTTTCTGAACTTTCTCCAGTTAGGTCATACAAAAAATTAGCAATTTCCCAGGTGCATATATATATATATACACACGGAGGTACGATCGCAACCAAGATTAACAGCCTGGGGCGGCAGCTTCGGTCGATGAGGGTACTGACGACTACTGCCAACGTGCGAACTCCGACCCCCGACTAGATTGAGAACAAGTCATCACCCGCCCTCCCCCAGTCCACAACGGACTCAGTGAACAGGCAAAGGATGATCGCCAAGAATGAAACACCACCATGCTCATCAAGCAGCATGATGACTGAGAATCTCCACCCCCAACCCGGCCCCTCCACTACGCAAATTCAAAAACCTTAGTAAGCCCGTATTAGCCGAAATGTTACCACCTATAAATACTGTGAGGCGCGGTACAATATTTACCTCCGACGATGAAATCTTGTTTGATTTTGAAACGTCAGGACAATAAAACCATGGTTCCCGTGATCGCCTCTTCTTCTCATATATATATATATATATGTATATATATATATATATATATATATATATATATATATATATATATATATATATATATATATATATATATATATATATATATATATATATATATATATATATATATATTGCAGAGAGGAGACACGACAGAGAATATGGGTAGATTGATACAGTCTGTTTTCGGGCTTATTCTGCCTTCATTCAGCCAATCATAACCCTGACTACCAGCTGGGACTGGAAACACAAACATGCACTCGAGTACGGCGCAGACAGTCCACACACTGGGTCTAGCAGATGGGTCATAAGCACTTCATCGAACAGAAGTTCATCAGTGCCTCACCACCTGTCATTCTCTGTCGCTGCAGATCGGGTATTTATTCAAACAGGAATAGGCGCACACCGATCTAGTGGCTTCCCGAAGCAAACAAGCTCCGTATGGGTGGCAAAGGTCACGAACAGGCAACAAATTACCAGGCCGAAGTCGGCCAAGTTATAATTGCAGAGAGGAGACACGACAGAGAATATGGGTAGATTGATACAGTCTGTTTCGGGCTTATTCTGCCTTCATTCAGCCAATCATAACCCTGACTACCAGCTGGGACTGGAAACACAAACATGCACTCGAGTACGGCGTGTCTCCTCTCTGCAATTATAACTTGGCCGACTTCGAGTACGGCGTGTCTCCTCTCTGCAATTATAACTTGGCCGACTTCGGCCTGGTAATTGGTTGCCTGTTCGTGACCTTTGCCACCCATACGGAGCTTGTTTGCTTCGGGAAGCCACTAGATCGGTGTGCGCCTATTCCTGTTTGAATATATATATATATATATATATATATATATATATATATATATATATATATATATATATATGACTAGAGCTCTCACAGGCGGTCGCAAAGCGACATGTAGCATATGTTGTTATAGTGGAACCGACAAAGACAAGGGAGATAAGAATGGCCGTTTCTGGCTTATTAGCCGTCACCAGCCAGTCATACCCCATCCCAAGTGTGGAACACCTGGGATTCGAAGCCACAAACTTTGGTAATTGAGTCGAACGCTCTACCATTGAGCCACGGAGTCGTTTTGCCGGTTGCGATCGGTAGTATAACTAAAGTGTCGGTTCCACTTCATCATATACTACACGTCGCTATGCGACTTACTGTGAGGGCTCCAGTCTGAGCTCCAGAGCACAACAGAACGTACATTTTCCTTAAGCAGATCGGTGAGCCGCACACTATCGTCGTATTTCCGATCGCAACCGACAAATCAACGAGCCCGTTGCTCAATGGTAGAGCATTCGACTCAATTACAAAAGGTCACGGATTCAAATCCCTGGTGTTCCACACTTGGGCTTGGGTATGACTGGCTGATGATTGCTAATAAGCCAGAAATGGCCATTCCGGTCTCCCTTATCTTTGTCGGTTCCTTCATGACTTGCTCTTTGCGGACGACTGCGCCCTTACACCATGACGGAGGAGGACATGCAAAGGAGTATGGTCCTCTTCGCCGCAGGCTGCGCCAATTTCGGATTAGCAATCAGTACAGCCAAAACGGTTGTCACGCCCCAGCCGCCACCCAGCGCGGAATACAATGCTACCCGAATCAATTTCAACAGTGCTCATCTCAAAGATGTGAAAACCTTCGCTTGTCTAGGAAGCACGCTGCCACGCAACACGAGAATCGATGACGAGGTTGCCCAACTGATCTCCAAATCCAGTCAGGCCTCATGCTGGTTGCAAGCTTCCGTGTGAAATCACCACGGCATTTACCTGAACACCAAACTGAAGATGTGCAAGGCCGTCGTCTTGACGACACTTCTTTACGGAGCTGAGACCTGGACCGTTTACTCGAACCAAGCCAGGAAGCTGAATCACTTCCATCTCAGCTGCCTCCGCAGAATACAGAAGCTGAAATGGCAAGACAGGATCCCGCAAACCGAAGTCCTGGAGCAGACCGGAAGCCTCCGCATCCACGCCATGCTGAGGCAAGTGCAACTACGATGGAGCGGCCACCTTGTAAGAATGGACGACGAGTGACTACCCAAACGACTTTTCTACGGAGATGTCACTACGGGTGCTCGTTGATTTTGACGAGGTCCACCGTACGCTCTACAGCAGGGTGGTGCAGGTACAGACACTTGCGCGTGATTTAGTTTAGTTTAGTTGACTTGCGCTGCAGCTACCGCACGCTCTCCTCCCCCACCTATGCCCGGTGTCAAAACAGTCAAGAAGACCGGAAGCGGGAGAGGGGGCAGGTGGCTGGCGCGGCCGGTACCCCTAGGCGTGCCACCATGTTCGGCCTTTGTTATGAGAGTGCAACCCGAATAATGCCTGCCATGTTGGTCCAACGCATCTACCACGTGTCCATTTTCGGGGGCGCACACACACAAACACACCAAGTTACATGACACCATCTCGCTGCGACATACAAAGTCGAGGAGAGTGTACAGCAGGAATTGGGAGCGTTCGGCTGCCTGCACAAGCAAGCTAAACCGGATAAAACACGCAGTGGACTAGAGGCGGCCGACTCACCTGCATAGCCATTTGTCGAACAGCTGCAACCACCTGTTCCCGGTAGGGTGGTGTGTAGGGCAGGAAGCTGTGTATCCGGGGCGCGGTCGAGGGATCGCGAGAACTGCCCCCAGCATTGCCGCCGACTGCAAGAGAGGCCCCAGCCACCGCAACATCTCTAAGGCCCACATAAGGATGAAGTTGGTATTGGCTGCGGGCGGCACCACCGTGTGCCGGATATCCAGCACCGAGGGCAGTTTCGGATGCAGTGCGCACCATCAGACTGCCCCGGTGGTGATGGTGATAACGAGGTCGCAGCAGGCTAGTGTGTCGGCGGGCAATAGACTGCGTGGAAGCGGTAGTCGCGGCAGGGTTTGAAGACGCCAAGTGGTGGCGCTGTTGTTGGAATGTGTTCAGCTGCTGCTGTTGTTGAGATCGGTGTGGGAGTTGGGCGCCCTCACCACCCGGTAGAGCCATACAGGCAAAGAGGGTGGGCGCCAGCCAGTTCACAGCCTCCCGGGGGCTCATGTAGAGTGGCCAGCGGTTAAGGAGGTAGAGCAGGGCTGAGGGGCCCAGCAGGAGGGCGGTGGAGACTACCCAGGCCAGCATCTCGCGTCGACGCCAGTGCACTCGAGTGGCCGTTCGGCGGGCAACATTGAGAGCTAGGTGGAAGGCGGCGCAGGCGAGGTGAATGCGCTCCTGCAGGGCAGGTGGGGAGGCAGCGGGAGGCAGTGGGGACGGCAGCAGGAACACGGGCAGCAGGGCTCCGAGAGGGGAGGACGAGGAGGAGGAGGCGGCGGTGGGTAGGGGCACCGTCGTCGCTGCTGAGGCGGCAGCAGAGACACTCAGAGAGAGGGCATCAAAGGGTGAGGAAGACTCGATGGAAGGGCGGTGACCGGTGGCTTCGACAAAAACCTGCAAACAGAAGTCACCAGTAAGCAGACCCATTTTGACATAAATGTTGGAATATGCAGGATCTGAAGACAGACCGAAGTCAATCATACCGCATATATATATATATATATATATATATATATATATATATATATATATATATATATATATATATATATGGCAAAGACGTTATACCGTACTTCCGACATAGGTACTAGCTAAAAGCCCAGACACGTGTTTCGCCGATGTTTCTGCTGCTGCGTGACACAGCAACGAGGGGTTCGGCTCCTCAGTGGGTCCCCCAGCGTTCTCTATGCGGTTTCTGGTATATGGACTCCAGAGAATAATCGGGTAAATAATTTCTGAAATTA
The DNA here is from genome assembly GCA_017591395.1 of Schistocephalus solidus. NCBI lineage: Eukaryota > Metazoa > Platyhelminthes > Cestoda > Diphyllobothriidea > Diphyllobothriidae > Schistocephalus > Schistocephalus solidus. The sequence goes on along the minus strand of WEDG01000701.1, from coordinate 99,792 downwards.
TTAAGTGCAGGACATGGAGTCAGGTGATTCGGACATGACTTTTTAGGGTTAGACCCGAAATTTCAATGAACATTTGGGTCGAAGACAATCAACCACTGTGGAATAACCACGTAATGCCCATTCTACAAACAAGTAGTACCACAAGTAGTATGAATCTTATATGGCAAAGACGTTATACCGTACTTCCGACATAGGTACTAGCTAAAAGCCCAGACACGTGTTTCGCCGATGTTTATGCTGCTGCGTGACACAGCAACGAGGGGATCGGCTCCTCAGTGGGTCCCCCAGCGTTCTCTATGCGGTTTCTGGTATATGGACTCCAGAGAATAATCGGGTAAATAATTTCTGAAATTATTAAGTGCAGGACATGGAGTCAGGTGATTCGGACATGACTTTTTAGGGTCAGACCCGAAATTTATATATATATATTCTGCGGTTGGTTAGAGTTCACACAGATATGCGTCCGCTGTATTCATTTACCCGGTAATGACTGGGAATGCTTACACCGACTTGTCGATGAGAATTTTTCATACGGCACCTAAACCAATATGGCTATTGAGACATGCCTCGCCTGAGTGTATGATTTCAAGGAGCTCTCAGGTGCAGTTTTGATGCTGGCTATTGCAACCAAATCGGAAAACCTCTCTCTCCAACGTATGGGTAAACAGCAGTCAGCGGCGGCGAGGGAAACCATTTATAGGCATGCAAACGCTGGATACAAGTTTTCATGGGAGAAAACCTGCATAGCTGGTGCCTGCGTAGAAAATTAACGGTGACAACCGCCAGTGAGCCCATACAAACACAGCTGTTCAGAAGGTGTCCCAGAATGGTTAACAGGCGAGGACAACCAACCTCCGCGGAATAACCTCGTACCTCCCAAATCTGTAAGTGACCAGTTACTAGCATATTATATATGCAAGTAAGCGACAACATCACTGTCCAACCCAGATAAAAGCTGAAAGCAAAGGCACCTGGTTTCGCCAACGTCCCACCGCTGCACAAGAATAAAAAAATTTGTGTGTGCGTGCGCGCGTGTACAACACTAACCTCACGCGAGATGGTGAGCAAGCTAAGGGCTGCATGAATGTGACGGTCACAGAGCCGCATAAAATGGTCCATCCTGTGCACAGCAGAGCGCGAAGCCAGTATGAGACTAATGGCCAGCCGTGTCTGTTTTGCCTCCAGGGCCTCGAGACCACGTCTGTAGGTGTCCGTCGTGGCTGCGCCGGCAGCTGCAGCGGCGACCGGTGGTTGCACCAGATCGGGCGCTCCGCCACCAGGATAGTGCTGTGGTTGATCTGCTGTCTGTTGCACAGGCGGCAGCAGTGGTGGGGGTGGTAAACCGATTGCCGCCGCTGCCGTTGATGGATGCCAAAAACGAGGCGGGCTCTCAAAGGAGGCAGCGACCACCCCTCCATGGACACATGCGAAGGCGGCAGCAGCCAGAACCGAGGGTAGCGGAGGAGGATGGTTGGACGGAATGTCTGTGTGCTCCGCAAGTCCCGTGAACCGAAAAGGCAATACCTGCTCCGTAGGGGGAAGTGACGGCACACTGCTGTAGAGACTGGATGTTCGCCCAGGAAGAGTTGAGACCGCAGAAGGGATCGCAGGCGAGGAGCCGGATCGGTCGTTCTGTCGGTTTTGGCTATTTCCTGAGTTGAGCGCAAGGCTGTCTGAAAAGGGCTCCAGCATCGGAAGTCTGCGCGCAGGGAGAGGAGAGGTAGAAAAAGGGAAGTGGGCATTAACGGAGTGAAAATACTGTTTAGCGCAGGGAGTCCTAGAGACTCAAACGAAAAGACTACCTGAACTAGCGTTCTGGGTGGATCATCAGCTAGGCCAGGGGTTCGGCTGCTGAGAAGGCAGAACGCGAGGGGGGTCAATTGGCGCATTCAAAGAGATCTCCTGTCTTAGCCAGAACAAAAATGAAAGCACATTCGGGTAAGGACAAACCCGTGTGCAGTTCCGGGGTAAACCGAACAGCCAAGATAGATGGGCTGAGCTGCATGTGCCTGGCTTTCAGGCTGCAGATATCAAGCGGCTTTATTAACTCGCGTTCAGTGGGAAATTTTGAGGGCTTATATTTAGCAAAAAGACTAATATTCAGAAGAAGCCAACATATCCTCCAAAGAGCGATTTTATGGCTACGACGCCAGTAGAGGTTTGCTGGCTCTGGGGACTCCATTCAGACGGCAATCAGCGCATATAAATAAACAATCTGACGCTCTGTAAAAACTATCACGGTGTAATAACAACAGTGGCGGTTTTGAGGGCCGACAGCTGACGGGGTGACTCAGTCCTCCTCTCAGAACGGAGAGTGAGGCTGCAATGGCTCCTTCTAAACGTGGTGCGCATGGCACGCCCACTCAGATGGGATCCGAGCCGACCACTTCCAGTGAAAACCTAGTGCACCATGCGCGGACCAGATGGTGAGCGGGACGCGTAAAGGAGCCTTGTAGCTGTCAGCCTTGCGTCTGATCCCGCCTCGGGTCTCCTTGACTCCAGGCTCAGGCGAACGAGGGAGAAGAGTGTGACAGATGCTACGCAAGTTAATTAGCACTATAAGCTAACTCATGCGCTAGTCACCAGTTCTGTGCCACTGTGGGTCACGTCGATCGCGACGTTTGAACCGACAAAAACGGTACTAGTAATAGCGGTAGTAGTAGCGGCGGTATTCTAGACGAGAGTAGTAGTAGAAGTAGAAGTAGTAGTAGTAGTAATAGTAGTAGTAGTAGTAGTAATAGTAGTAGTAGTAGTAGTAGTAGTAGTAGTAATAGTATTAGTAGTAGTAGGTAGTAGTAGTAGTAGTAGTAGTATTAGTAGTAGTAGTAGTAGTAGTAGTAGTAGTAGTAGTAGTAGTAGTAGTAGTAGTAGTAGTAGTGGTAGAAGTAGTAGTAGTAGTAGTAGTAGTAGTAGTAGTAGTAGTAGTAGTAGTAGTAGTAGTAGTAGTAGTAGTAGTAGTAGTAGTAGTAGTAGTAGTAGTAGTAGTAGTAGTAGTAGTAGTAGTAGTAGTAGTAGTAGATAATGTCACGTTAATTGGTTTTCAATACCCATGGAACTTTCAGCAAGTCACGGAGCATAAATCTGTCGAGTTTTACGAAGGCAGGTTACAGATGAGACAGTAAAGGGGAAAACTGACCGCATAGAGCGTGCTGCCACGAGGTAGGCCAGGTCGCCGGTACCAGCTCCGGCCGTTTCGCCGGCCAGTAAATGCCCAAAGAGGAACTCAGCCACCACATGGATGGGATACGAGTCGGGATGGACGACCGAGCCAAGGGCCGACCACCACCAGAGATTAAGACCACAGTTGGCGGAGGCAGCAGCGGTGCCAACAGGCGCGCTGGAAGCGGACGCCGACGGCGTAGGAGAACGTGCCGACGTCGATGGCGGCGGTGAGAGACTGCTGGGAGGACCCATGAGTTGGCAGACCAGTTGGCCCACAGCGTGCGCAGTGGTGGCGTTGCGCGGAACGGTGTCCAGCAGGAGCAGAAGCCGGGTCTCCTGCGCCTGGCAGGCCATCAACAGGCCACTGGAGGAGGGTAGTCTTCGCTGCTGACAGAGCGCTATGATGCCAACCTGAAATGGGGGCGGGTTAGAAAGGCCGTGAACCAGGTAGAGGGCGGGGGGAGGTTGGAACGAGGGCAAGTTCCAGTTCCCGTGTGTGGAGGCACCATCGGCATTGACATGAAACGTCTACCCCTTCCGCACACACACACATACACACACACACAAAGACTGTCAGCTAAGGCAGTGTCTGATTTGCGCAATCGGTCAGGGAAGCGGTGGTAACTCTAACACGACTTGCTAACTTACTCGCTTCCCCCCCCCCCCTCCTTCCCCTCCCCCATACCCCCGTCAACATCTTGCCTTTGGGCATCCCGGAAGGTTTACGCCGGTACATTGACGGCGCTCTCACCGAATGCGACAAAGTTTTGGGTGGGGGTACCAACGGGTAGCAAACAGAAAGGTGTATGATTAATGCATCTCCCCGTCTGTCTTGGTGATGATGGGACTGGAAAAGGGGTCTCATCCTGATGGCACTAATCTGCCCACAAAGTAGGCAGCAATGGCGAGAAGTCGACGATAATCTGTATGAGGGCAGGTAAGCCACAAGACAGTGACTCAGAGCGGCAGCCGGTAAAAGAGTCGGTCAGTTAAGCGGCAAGCGTCCTGCCAGGACCGTGCGCGCGACAGGACGAAGAGGAGGGGGCTGTCAAGGGTGTGCGGTGCGGACAAGCCGCCTTGGGATCACATCACGGCGTCAGCTCTCAATTTCAGCCCAGTGAGGGGGGAGATTAGCAAAATGTGAAAGAGGGAGAGAAAGAGAACCGAATTATTAGTTTCGAGCCTCAGACAGGGGATAAAATTTCCATGCTTTAGAGGACAGAAGAGGGGGCGGGGAAGGAGGAGGAGGGAGAAGGCCAGTAGGTGGATGAGAAGAATGATCACGAGAAGTGGGAGGAGAAGAAGAGTGCTAGTCGAAGCCGGAAAATTCAGAGGAAGAGGGAGGAGGAAAGTGGTGGGGGAGATGGAAGAAGTTTGGTAGGAGGAAGATAATGACCAGAAGCGGGTGAAATAAGGAATTGTATGGCCACCTAAACACGAGGCTTTGCGCAAAATTCCGTGAAAATTAGGTTTGGTTTTAGGGTACGGGTAGGGTTAAATTTAGGGGTAGGCTTAGGGTTAAGATCAGAGTTAGGATCAAGGTTTGTGTGCGTGTTGACTGTAGGATTTAGGTTTAGGGTAGGGTTACAGTAAAGATTAATATTACAGGTTAGTTTTGTGTTAGCGTTCCTATTCCAGTGTCCTGTTTAGGCAGCCATACAAGTCACCCTTTACGCGGCGCTGGAGGGGGAGAGTGGTAGTCGGAGGCTGATCAACATGGAGGAAGGGGAGAGGGGAGGAAGGTGGTGGTGGTAGAGGAAGAATTTCAGTAGGAGGAAGAGAATGATCAGAAGAATTGAGTGGAGAAGTGTCTGAATGGGAGCCTGGTCAAAATGGAGGAAGGGGGAGAAAAGTGGTGGACGGAGCGAGGAGTAAGGCGAGTAGGGTAGAGAGGGTGAGAGGCAAGAAGGGGGGAAGGGAATGAAGTATAAAGGGTAGGAATAACCGGCAGATGTCGCGATAAGGAGAAAGGAAGGATCAAGAGGAGAAAAGATGGTAGCCAATGTGATAAAGTCAGTCCCCAAGTGCGGTGCATAAGCATAATCTCACAACAGCCGGAAAAATGTTAACGATGGATAGGGATCCTGCCCCCACAACAGGTAAATATGGTTTCTACCTGAGATTTACAGGAATGCCAGGGGAGCTCCTATCCCCGTGTTCTGACGGGGGCGGCGCCATATAAGCCATTCAGACCGTGACCTCAGACTACCTGCGAATTGCGCGATCGTTGCCCCAGCGTATAGGTGTTAAAATGAGTTTCATTTATTGCTGTGCCAGTCCGCAAGTTTGCAAATAACTAGAACACCTACTAGTCAAAGTAGACTGCGGAATAAGGGGCACGAAAAAACGAGAACTCGGTCTCCGAGCTGCAGCCCAGGAGCTCTGTTTACACCTTTTCTCCTACAGTCTATTATGACTATGAAATAGTCCCGTTAATTGCACTAGAAACAGACATTTTCGGAGTTTTGGGTATTTTCTTAGCACAGGCAGTTCCCAAACAGTCGCTCAGATTATTTGTCCGAAGTTGTCTCCTCAAGAACTTAACCAAACACTAGCAACGCCTCAGAGACGACCAAGCGCATTATCGTCGGAGTAGGCATTGGAGTTGCAGCAAGGTCAGGACTAAATCCCGGGCAAGACTTTGTTGTATTCTAGAGTATCCCGAGTGTAAACTGCTCTTGTAAATACACAGGTTAGGGTGAACGCATCTTGGATCGCGCATACACTGGCTGTGTACTGGGGTGCCTGCCCACACCTTCGAAAACTGTCGCTATTTAAACTGCGCAGACGCTCACGCCAAAAGCAAGACAATTCGAGGATAAATTCAAGCCTGAGCCTCGAATGAGAAGTCAGTCTGTTAAATTATTGATCAAAATAGCAGTAGGAATGAATCCGATAGATGACGAGCGGCAGGGCTTCCAAATTTAAGAGCCGATAGGGAGAGCTGTAGCGATCTGCCGCCGGCATACTGAGTCTTGTGCAGTCAACTCCAGATCTGCGGAAGTGGTCCCTCATATAACTGGTTTGTTCTGGTGATGTTGTTGTTTGCAATTCCTTGAGATCTGGGGACCTGCTAATTTCGCAACTCACCATCACTGAAGGTACTTCCCCTATGAGCCACACATGCTCGCGTGAAGTAACCAGCAGCTAGGTTAATCAATGAGCCCTTCCTCTCCTAATTTGAGTCGAATTCAGTCCGACCAAAAGTCCTTGAACTAGCACAGTTTTTGGCTAAGGAAAATTGGGCGTTTTTGATCACTGATCGTTGGGCTTCCGCAATGCTCACACACAAGAAGAGATAAGGAGGTGAGGAAGATGCAAAAGATCATGAGACTGTAGGGGAAGAAGGAGAGTGCAGGGAGCAGAAGGTGCTGCGAGATGGGAGGGGGGAGGGTGGTGAGGGAGCCAAGCCAAGCAGTATTTGCGGAGCGCTACTTGATAGGCTAACTGGGTAGACGACCGCTAAGGCACTGATGCTAACCAGATTTATTTAATTTAGTATGGCTCTTTGTCTGACTTGAAATACTCTTCTAAGCGTGGGAAAGCCTGCACATTACAGACAGCAAGAAGCATTGGAAAACGGATGCAAACCTACGGTTGGCAAGGTCAGCTCACCTTTAACGCCAAATGGATGTAATCTAAGGCGGAGAGGGTCTCGTTGTTGACGATCCGGGAGGAGTCTGAAGTGGAGGTCTGTTTCGTGTTTTCGCCTTCAGACCCACGTACCTCTGATTCGTCCTTTTCTGCCAAAAGTGCCGCCTCTGCACCCTCTTCTTCTTCTTCCTCTTCTTCCTCTTCCTGTTGCAGGCGGACAGCCGCAGCCTCAAAGAGACATTCCACCAGACTGATGATTGGACGCCCCGGCAAGCCGAGCCAGCCACACTCATGTGAGGGACAGCTACTGGAGGCCTCCGATAAGAGCAGGGAGGAGAGGAAGGCCTCTGAGAGGGGGTCAGTCACGGAGGGGGAACGATTGATATACCGTGAAGCGGGTGGAGGTGGAGGTAGAGGAGATCTTGATGGAGGTCGGGGTACGGCAAATGGCAGACCACTGACACCGACGGGACCACGTCTCAACGGACCGGTGATCGGGCTACGAAGACCTGCTTCGCACGAAGCGATCTGAGCGCACTCGAAGCTGGCATTGGAGTAGGCGTAATAGCGTTGGTGTGGAGGATGCGGCGGGGGTGGGTAGAGGGGAGGAGGTGGGTGGATAAAGGGGGCACCGGGGACCGACTGCCATTGGGCGCCAGCGCCATCGCCGATAGAGAAGCTGCGACCGTACCGACTGCTGGCGCCGTAACAACCCGGTGAGATGGGAGGCGGAGGACTCTTAAAAGTCGGCGGAGTGCGCGGCGGAGGGAGAGGCAAGGCTGATGCACCACCACTGGGTCCAGGAAGAGGGGAGGTGGAATGATACCAGCCGGGTCCATTCGGGCCCGCATTGGCGCAAGAGGTGTTCACGGAAAGTGAACATGGTGAGGCTCCCTTGCCTAAGATGGGGCGATAGAGAGAAAGTGGGGGAAATAACAACTGAATGCAAGGCAGCTGGATGGCAAGACGTTTTATTTGGGTTACTTATAACAGATTAATAGTAGGGTTCCGAAGCGGAAGTGCAACTTTAACCGTTTATAGTACATGGAGACATCAAAGTACGGTAGAGTTAGCGAGCACTTTAAAGCAATGCGCAGTAACGAGGTTGCGCGTTCATTGTTCTATCAGTAGCCACTCAGCGGAAAAAAACCGCCGGAGAGGGGTTGGCAGTTTATGGCATAAAGGGAAGGGCAGGTCACAAAAAAAAACAAAAGGCACGACAACAGCCCTCGCCTGCCCCACTGAAAAAGACAATAATCAGGAAGCACTTGTATTATGAGACGCAGCAGCTAAGTCATATAGAATCATCAATTAAAGCAAACTAGTTGAAAAGCTGGTACAGCAGGCGAGGGGATACCAACTACAAAAACAAAGAACATACTAAACACAAAGAGAGAGAGAGAGAGAGAGAGAGAGAGAGAGAGAGAGAGAGAGAGAGAGAGAGAGAGAGAGAGAGAGAGAGAGAGAGAGAGAGAGAGAGAGAGAGAGAGAGAGAGAGAGAGAGAGAGAGAGAGAGAGAGAGAGAGAGAGAGAGAGAGAGAGAGAGAGAGAGAGAGAGAGAGAGGAGAGCTAGAACTCCTACTGCTGTCTGCGAAAAATCACCGCGTGAGTGAGCTACGATTGGTGTTATAAATAGACACGCATACACTCATTATGGCCTCGAACTGTGGTATGCTTTCAAGTGTGCTGATGTATACAGTGGGTAGATGTCATGTACTAGCTGTGAATTCATCCTGAAACCTTCGAGGAGCAAATTGGTAGTGTCTTGATGGGTGAGTCAGGTTCAGCACGTGTATATACAAAGGCACACAGACTCTGAGCATCCGCCGCCTGGGGCGATGATGTCAGCAGCTGCGGTGAGGCATGGACAGGAGGCATAGCGAGGGAAGGCGTCGACGATGGAGGAGCGACTTCCACGACAGCTAGGAAATGACCATGGCATTACATCCAAATTGCAACCTAGCAACATCCCAGGTTGCCATTGAGACGAACCCAATCGAGACCATCTGAGGCTATGGTTCCGCTACTAGGTTATCCCAACAGAACACCAGCGTTTTCACCTCTCGCCCTTCCCGCTGAAACGCTGGCGTAGTTGTCCTTCTCGCCCTCGGCACGTGTGCGCGCGCGGTCGCTCTAACACTGTACTTAACCAATAGGCTCAGAGCATCCGCCGCATGGGGCGATGATGTCAGCAGCGGAAGGCGAGGCGAAGGCAAAATCAATAGACGCACGGCCGCACGCTCAGTGAGGCGGAAGCGCACACGGGTGGGGGGGAGGGGGACGAGCCGCGGTAGGGCAAGGCCCGTGCGCGCGCGGGTGACCCGAATACGCTACCGGCCTCAATAGGCTGCACACACCATCAAGGCGTCCCCCGGCCGCCAAACCGCCGGTGCACCTGCACACACAGCAGGAAGGGCGCAAGTGGGACGAGGGTCTGCAAAGCAGGTCAGTAAGCTGCAGCCACCTTCGCTGCGGCGGAGTAGCAGTACGGCCGGGGACGCGTTTTACGGTCTACTAGAGAGTAGGGCGGACGCACGCACCCGAAGAATCACCGCCCGGTCGGCAATCCGCTCCTCACCCTCGTTGTTGATACCTATCTTCATCGTCAGTGTTGATGCGGTGAACGGTTGGCCTGTTGCCAGTGGCCTGGAAAACAAAGCCCAGTCAGAAACCCTAAATGGCGGCACTGAGGGTTAGGTCGACTTGGGTGTGACCAGAGTTCACGCCAGTTTGGGGTCCAACGCGCAGCACCAGATTGCGCTGACAGTGGAGGAAGTTATTCGTTCGTAAGCTTACTTCTGACGGGAAAAACACTAGCAACTATATTCCTCCATTTTTTTTCCACTGCTAGCCTGATTCTCACTGCATATTTCTTCGGACATTACCTGTAAACTGGCATTAAATATAATAACTTAATTATTTAGGAGCAGTTTCAAGGCGTGTGAAGGACTTACTGGGTCCGAACGTTTGTTTGGTGTTAGAGACTGTTTGATCGATCGGCCATTCTGGAAGGCGAAAAAATTTGTGAAGTCTGATTAGTCGACTACATGAAAATCGGCTTATTAGCCGAATCCCAGGTGTTCCACACTTGGGATTGGGTATGACTGGCTGATTACGGCTAATAAGCCAGAAATGGCCATTCCGGTCTCCCTTGTATTTGTCGGTTCCACATTATCAACATATGCTACACGTCGCTATGCGACTGCCTGTGAGTACTCTAGTCTAAGTTCCAGGGCACAACGGAACATAAATGTTCCTTAAGCAGATCGGTGAGCCACACACTATCATATATATATATATATATATATATATATATATATATATATATATATATATATATATATATATATATATATATATATAACGGGTAAATAATTTCTGAAATTATTAAGTGCAGGACATGGAGTCAGGTGCTTCGACATGACTTTTTAGGTCAGACCCGAAATTTCAATGAACATTTGGGTCGAAGACAATCAACCACTGTGGAATAACCACGTCTTTGCCATATATATATATATATATATATATATATATATATATATATATATATATATATATATTTATGTGTGTGTGTGTGCTCCCTAAACGGGCCACGTGGTAGATGCGTTGGACCAACACGGGGGCCACATCAGGGCACGGCATGCGTTATTCGGGTTGCGCTCCGCTAACAAATGGCGAACATGGGAGGTGTGGTGGCACGCCTAGGGCGGCTAGGACTTAGGGGACCTGGCCGCGCCAGCCACCTGCGTCCTCTCCCGCCTTCGGTCTTCTTGACTCTGTTGTGATACCGGGCTCAGGTGGGGGGAGGAAAGAGTGCGGTAGCTGCAGCGCAAGGCTAATATCACTTACAGCTAATTCACGCGCAAGTCACCGTCCCTGCTCCACTTTCTCATTGAGCATACGGTGGACATCGTCGGACTACGACGGTCGAACTGTCGTGTGTGTGTGTGTTCAGGAAGGGATGAGCTTACCCGCACTTGGGGAACGGAGATTGGCCAAACCGGGTGGCGCATAGGCCGGTGGCGAACAGGGTGCAGAATAGAGTCGAGACCACTGAGCTGAGGCCGCCGCTTCAGCGCCTTCCTCGGGGTGCCAGACGCGTGCGGCGCCTGGCAGCGTTCGACGACTGACCTCATCCACACAATCCAACAACAGGACACTCAGCGAGACGGCCAGATTGGTGGCCTCCTCCCTGTAGCCCGTGGAGGCGAGAGAGGAGACGCGATGACACAGGGCAACAAAGGTCTCGTTGAGGCACCAGGTCTTGCTGAGCAGGAGGGAGACGCCACAGAAGGGGCAGGTACACTGCTGCACATTGGAAGGCATGCTGAGAGAGAGATCAGATAGGGCGTTGGGCGAGAGTTGAGCTCGCACGCCGGCGCAGGGATTGGTGCCAGACAGGAGCCAGAGGCCCTTCTGCAGGGGCAGGGAACCCGCCTCAATTGCCAGCTTGAAGACTGAAGAGTTCCGAGCTGGGCGCTGATTGTTGGTGAAACAACTTGGCGGTCGTAGGAGCGGTGATTGGGTGGGCACCACACTGGAGGTCAACTGCTCTACAGCTGGCGGGGTGGTAAGCTGAGGCACTAGATAGGTTTCATCACGCGGAGAGCGCGGCGATTGGCTCCAAGCCAGGAGGCGGGAACGCCATTTTTGGCGAGAGGACTCACTGGTACCGGGACTGAGGAGGAAGCAGGTCCAAAGCCGGGTTGCCTCCTCCCAGAGAGGGATAGTCCAGGCGGGCGGCGGTTGGCTAGAGTTTGCCGTCAGTGTGGTCCCTTCGGACTGCTGTTGGTGAGCGAGGTAACGGGGTGGTGCCACAACAGCGTCAAGGTCAGTGATATCGTTAGTATCAAGATCATCCAAATCGGGTGTAGTTGCATCAGAAAAACTCTCCCATACACTTCTTTCGGGGGTGGTAACGACGCCCCGAAAACTCCGACGCAGTTTCGGCAACTGTAAGAAATGGGATATACGCATCCAAGTGAGCAGAAGTCAACTACCCAAACGGAAAACAGACAAAAATCAATGAATACGACAGGAGTATGTATACTGAATGATTATCCGTTAATGGTGGTCCATTTCAGAAGGGAGGTGATTGTCCGTTGAGATAACGACGAAGTCACCGCATGCCAACCCTAAACAATCAGGCCTAATCATAGCATCAGTTTGTAGAACGGCGTTACAGTAAACCAGCTACCCAAAAGACGGTTATAGATATGACAATTTGGTGAAGCTTAGGTACAGAGCCAAGGAGAATTTCCCGTACGCCAAGGGTTACACTCGTGAGAAGTTATTCAACGTGCTCACTGACAGTATGATACGTGAACACTTCCGTTCTCCTTGACGTCCATCCACGAGTCTAAACGTGTGGACCACCTGGACATAGGTGGGGGAGGGGCGGTTGACTTGGATAGGGGCGGAATCGGACAGCGACCAGCCTTTTGGTAGAAGACTCCCAACCGGGGGGATCACTACTGTCCGAGGGGACTTAGGCACCAGATTTGGTCACAGCAGTTGAAAGCCTCCACTTAATGGTACTGTCTAGCCGTTGTGTTATCGGAGCTTATTTGCTCACAGGCTGAGTCTTCTATCCTAATTTCGGATGGCGTGGCCTGTCCAAAGACGACAGGTAGTCGAACGCCCTTCGGCGAACGTTACCTGCGAAATAAGAGGGCTCTCGGGTCTGACGAAGAATCAGTCGTGGATGGATCTTGTCGCGGTAGGCATCGATTGGGCGACTCAATTACTTGTAAATCTGTCAGAGGCCATAGCGGTGACACGATATGACGAAAGCTGGTTGCCATTCACTTACTGGGCATGTGTCTCCGGTACAGCTCTGGAATCTGAAACTCGCATTCAAGAAGGGCGTGAGGGCGCCACAAAACATTCCTCAATCAAATCATCTACATCCGGCAAGTATGGTTTAAGTAGGCTGCGGCCGGAATCGGGCATAGGTCTCCCCCCCGCCCAGGTGGCCTTGTTGCGATAAATTCCAGGAAGGGAAAATACTCCAGTGTCCAAACCTTAACCGTAGTCCTAATTTCCCAGGGATTTGCTGCAAAGCCACTTGTATGAGGGGCGGTCCCTATTCGCGTGTCCCGCAGGGAGGTCTATCCTACCTAGGTTTCTGAGTTATTGGGGGGAGGGGTGAGACAATGATCCACAAGCTCTGGTTTCACCTGCGACGCAGAGCAAGTCTGATGATTTCAATTGCCAACCAGATGCGGCCACTCTAGATGACGTACCCTTCTATGTCCTCATCAGGACACCAACGTACATTCACTCACAAGCTCAGCACAGGATTATGACCTAGTTAAACAAGATTATAAAACTGACGACTGCGTCTCACTTGACAACACTACTAAATTTGGTTCGGAGTAAGCAAAAGAGACTTACGGACAATCTGGCGCAGTTTATAAGCTCCTCTGTGATAATTGCAAGCAAGCGCGGTCCATTAGCGTCCCGTGTGGACAGTAGTTCACAGGCCTTGGCAAATATCATAGCAATCTGACTACCGGGCGAGTAAACGCTCAAAGCAGTGCCACCATTTCCACCGACCGGGGCCGACGCCGGACCTCCTAAATTCGTCGCCGTAGTCACTGACGCCGTCGTCGTCATCGACAAGTTTGCACTCGCCTGCATAGTTGCCGGAGACTGACCTACAGCGGTCGCCCACCGGCTCGCCGTCATTGGCCATGACAGCGAGGAGGTGGAGGAGGAACAGGACGACCAAATGGGCATTGATTTCTGCAGCTGCCGGTAGTTCTCCAGCCACGCACGTGCAAACGGTCGTGAGGGTCGAGCCGTTGACGCGGTTGACATGGTCCCTGACCGAGTCCCAGTGGTGAAAGTAGCTGCTCTACCTGTGGTAGAGGGGGCGGCAGAGGGTCCCTCGTCGGAGGAGTGGTTGGGCCGTGACGACGCCCCAACATGCTGATCCGAGGTGTTTGCGGTAGTCGATGCTGATGCGGCCCTGAACGCTCCTGGTCCAAAGTTGGACAGGGTGTAGAAGTCCATGGGTGAGTTGACCGATGCGGCCGCGGCGACGGTGGTGGAAACGGAAGTGCCTGCTGGCGACGCAGCACAAGCCGCAACTGCGGCTAGATCCAGCCGAAGCTGCTCTCTAACACCGGCCTCGTCCAGGAACCATGTTGAGGTGTCCTGTATCCCTGCGCCGGCAGTGGGATCGGGAGCACCTTAAGAGAGGGACAGAATAAAAAGGCAGTAATGTAGGCTTGATCCTATGGCATGCTGTCAACTGCATCCTCACTGCTCCCGATTTCAGCTCCAAACACATCAACTTGAACTTGCAAACGCTCCGTATGAGGCAGATGAGAAGAGGGTCGATTCAATTTTTGTTTAATTTCCAGGACGAGACAATAGTTGTGCTTTGAAAGGTTAACAACAGACGAAATCGTTATGACAAGGATAGGTCGACGTCTACGTGTACAATGAATGACAGTGATGGGGCCTCCGACCTCAGAGAAATTGCCGTAAAGGGCACATAAAGGAGCCATTGTGGCCAACAGTCATGTTGGTCTATCGTAGCGGTACAAGCTAGTCGACCAAAGATAAAGAGCACAAGACTAGAATCCCGAGGGGTACGACTGACAGCGGTGGTCTTGATTGACACGTTTTTACAGGCAAATTAATATTGACGGCAACGACAAGGGGACTGGAGTGGCCATTTCTGGCTTATTGACCGTCATTAGCCAGCCATACCTAACCCCAGGTGGTGAACCATCCGCGGATCAAACCCGCGACCCATTGATTAGAAGTCCATCGCTCTAAACATCCTCGATCCTCGGGTGGTGCACCACTTGGGGTTCGGTATGAATGGCTGACGACGGCTAATAAGCCAGAAATGACCATTCCAGTCTCCTTTGTCTTTGCCGGCAATATGCATCTGCCTAATCTACTACTAGTCGCTGTGTGGCTGCTGGCGGGGCACAAGATAGAGCGGAACGAGTGAATTTCGTTAGCGGTCGGTGAGCGTTCACCAATAAATTCAAGCACACGTTGCTATTCACTGCAACTGCGGACACTAAACCCAGGAATATCGCCAGCAAAAACCAACCGGTGCTAACCTGTATGTATTTTGAACGCACGTTCCTGGGTCACCACTCCCATACTACGAAACATCACCTCGAGAACAGGCTAGCCACTGCTGAGAACAAAAACGAACCCTAGAAGGCAGGGGAACGTCATTCAAAAACGAGCAGAGCGCACCGGCTCACCTACGGTGTTTGTGGAAGCACGGCATGATGTTGCAACGGGGAAACACATGGGTCTACATGGGCTGCTAAAAAACTGCCACCTAGATCATTCCGCCGACGACAACAACGACTGCAACTCCCCTGGGGAAACCGTCCAATCTGCGCAGGGCCCACCTACACTCACAGCACTGCAGCCATCATATCTGGCCCCACATACAACGTACATATACAGCGAGGACTGGATTCATCGGAAGTCTCTGAACAGCAGGGGTCTGAAGCCCAGGAGCCATCTACCCATTACCAACACAGCAGCGGAGGTCAAGGCATCGGCTCCTAGGGTAATTAGGACTGAGCACCTCCATCCGGCACAGCAATTCAGGGTTTCACGACTGCATCGAAGGGCAGCTCGTTAGACGGCAGACCTCGGCAGCAAAGGCTGTTGTCATCAAGCCCCCCCCCCCACTGTCAAAAGAACACCAAATAGTCAGGCCTAGCCTAGCCACCCCCGCTCGCACGCGGCCATCCCTCCCCTCTCACGACAATAGTCTCCTTGCGAGAGGGTCAGAACGAGGATGGGACAGTAAAGGGTTTCCGCAGCGCTTCTTCGTCAACGCTGACGAAGGACGGTGGAGGGGTGCACAAAGTAGCATTCACGGAAGCACTACTGCTGTAAATGTCATTTACATGTGAGAGGAGGAGGAGGGGGGGGGAGGAGGAGGAGGTGAAAGAACCCTATTGGAGCAGGCACCATCTGGCGGACTAGGAGACCGCAAGTGAGCTTCTTGGCCAGAGAAAGCAAAGGGGAGGAAATCGACAGCGGGCGTGGCTGGGGGAGGACATAAGACTGGCGAGATGCAAATGGCATCGCGAGACAGAAGTCTAATGAGAGTGGCATCCGGCTGGCTCTCCAGTCAACTCCCCCCCTTCCCCGCACGCATCCGGCAACCCATTCCCCCGCACGCTTCCGGCAACCCACTCCCCAACCCCCCTTATCTTCTTGCTGATATTTATTACAGGTATGCCAGCATCGTCAGCCATCGACACGCGACCCAAGATTGGCAGCGGAGAAGTCTAGTTGTTGGACGGACCAACACTGCCATTATCAAGAACCGGTAGGTAGGCGGGCGGAGAGAAGGGGCATTGGACGGTGGAAAACAAAGTGGAGTCCAGGGATTCGGACAGGAGCGTCACGGAGCAGTCTTCAACTGACAGACACCAGCACAAAGCCCCCTGTTTTATTAACTTGCCATCGTCCTTCCTTCTGCACACAATGCGCCCTGGCAGGGCCAACCAACGGCAGTGGCAAAAAGCCCAGCTAGCGCACAATTTCGGGACAACGGAGTTCTACAGCCCGAGTGAAGAGGGCGCTGTTAGCGTAAAATAGGGGTTTCAGACCTCCTTAAGTACTCACAGGACAATAAAAAGAAAAAACGGGAGGATTTGAAGAAAAAAACTAGAAGCATTGTTACATAGGGAAGCGCTGTAAGTGGCTAATTTCAGTGGGATTTTGGAACAAATGCTTGTGCGACCCTACTAACCGGCAAAGAATGCTTGTAAGACCCACCCACTAACGGACACAATCAGTAGGTAGGCGTGCAATACGACAACGGTGACAATGGGGTTAGAGCAGTTTAAAGAACGGTAAAGGGCAGTAGCGCGTTGGAAATGAAAGAAAATTTATATGCTCATCGTCGTCGGTCAAGCAAACAGGTTTGCGTACCACTACACGCCCATCTAACCTTAGCCTTAGTGCTAACCCCAACACAAAACATTGTGTTCGCTAGGTTAGCATTAGTTGCGGTGCCCGAGGCTCAAACTCGCGACCTATCGGGCAGAAGTCCAACGCTCTACCCACTGTGCGACGAGCTCGTTGTCCTGCCGGTTTTTGTCTTATCTTTGTCGGTAATATCATTCTGCCTATATCACTAGCTGCTCTGTGGCTGCTGACGGGGCTCTAGAGTTAACCCCAAGGCAAAACGGGACGAGTGAGTCCTGTACCCGATCGCTGAGCGCCCAACTACTATATATATATATGATAGTGTGAGACTCACCGATCTGCTTAAGGAACATCCATGTTCCGTTGTGCCCTGGAGCTCAGACTAGAGCCCTCGCATGCGGTCGCATAGCGACGTGTAGCATATGATGGAATGGAACCGACAATGACCAGAGATATCCGAATGGCCATTTCTGGCTTATAAGCCGTCATCAGACAGTCATACCCAATCCCAAGTGTGGCACACCTGGGATTCGAACCCGCGACCTTTGGTATTTGAGTCAAACGCTCTACCATTGAGCCACGGGCTTGTTGTTTTTGTCGGTTGTGATCGGGAATATAATGATAGTGTGAGGCTCACCGATCAGCTTAAGGAACATGCATGTTCCGTTGTGCCCTGGGTGCAGTCTTTCAGACCTGCCGCTGCTAGACAATAGTCGTGGAGAGGTTAAAAAAGGACTGATCACAACTGTAACATACATAGGTAAAACATGAGCCTTGTCAGATACGTGGGTGGGTGTGATAACCGGGGGGGTAGGAGGAGAGACACGTGAAGCAGGCTAGAACAGGTGAAACGTGGCGACTGATAAACAACATGGACTTTCATTCAGATAAACAAATGAGCACTTGCCTACCATTCACCTACCATCCACAACACGATGGGGCAGGGGCCACGTATGCACAAGCCGTACGCCGCAAGCTTGAGCTCTACAATGACGATATCAGTCAGACCACCTAGATGCCCTACCTATGTAGCTGCAGATGAAAATACGTTGAGAGCACGTACGACAGTCAATTGAATGAAAAAATAACTGTCGTAGCTAAAAACAGATGCTTAGAAACTTAGCCATCAAGCCCCTGTTGAACACTGGCTATAGAATGGGTCTGATATTTTCTTCAAAGACAGGAATGACCCGTCTCCTATTCCCCACCGCAGATCCAAAGTCGGCAGTTGAGGTCTTTGTTCGCTCAAGTAAGGCCCACTCCCTACAGTATTACGAGGACACCATAATGAAATAAGGAAAATAGTTGAATCACGCAATGAAACTCGCACTGCCCTAGTAGCCGACGCGCGCGCCCAATGGCCTTCCTCCTAATATCCTTGTCGAACTTTAGCCAGGAGCACGCGCTCAAAGTTCACCAGAAAACCTCCTTTGACAGAAAATATTGGAAGATTGATACAGTCTGTTTCGGGCTTATTCTGCCTTCATTCAGCCAATCATAACCCTGAATACCAGCTGGGACTGAAAACGCAATCATGCGCTCGAGTACGGCGCAGACAGTCCACACACTGGGTCTAGCAGATGGGTCATAAGCACTTCATTGAACCAAAGTTCATCAGTCACTCATCACCTGTCATTCTCTGTCGCTGCAGATCCAGTATTTATTCAAACAGGAATAGGCGCACACCGATCTATTGGCTTCCCGAAGCAAACAGGCCCCGCATGGGTGGCAAAGGTCACGAACAGGCAACCAATTACCAGGCCGAAGTCGGCCAAGTTATAATTGCAGAGAGGAGAGACGACTGAAAATATGGGTAGATTGATACAGTCTGTTTCGGGCTTATTCTGCCTTCATTCAGCCAATCATAACCCTGACTACCAGCTGGGACTGGAAACACAAACATGCGCTCGAGTACGGCGCAGACAGTCCGGACACTGGGTCTAGCAGATGTGTCATAAGCACTTCATCGAACCGAAGTTCATCAGTGCCTCGCCACCTGTCACTCTCAGTCGCTGCAGATCGGGTATTTATTCGAAGAGGAATAGGCGCATACTGACCTATTGGCTTCTCGAAGCAAACACAAAGACCGGCACAGTTTATTAAGGTGTCGAAGTGAACTGATGTCGTTAATTAATACGTACTTCGCAAGGTACGCCTTCTTCGTTACTAAATCGATAAAGAAACAAACAAGCCTACCCTCTTAAACAGACATTACTGAATTTCACAATACAGAGCTAAACGCGATGCGAATCATGGCGGCTGAATGGAAGTTTTTTTTCTGATCCTTCATTTTAGCGCCTCGAGAAGGGATAGGGTGGGGACGGAAGGGCAGACGAGGACATAGTCCCTACCAGGCACATTGTTCCTCCCTCCCGTGCATACAGACAGACACATTGCTACCAATGATGGGAAGCGAACAGGGCTGCACTGCCAGCAGGCGAAAGGGCTTGGACACCAACAGCAAAAGGACATGCGGCGTGCTGATCCCGCCGACACCAAAGCATTTGACAGATGCTAGTTTCAACAGCTGCAGTAGCCTACTGCGTCCGAAAGCTGGTACTTACACGTACTGAAGGGGTTTCAGCAGAATTCTTCTGACAGCGAATTCATACCCGACTATGGGCTTACGTGTGACAACATTCGAGGCCAACCGCCCAACGCTTTTAATTAAGACCTGAGTCCCCCCTTCAGACTAACAGGCAGGCCGAAATGCCTCCTACTAAACACAAGTTGTCTGACAGTACTTGCAGGTTTGGGATCCACCCCTCCCCCCCTAACGAGAAAACCAACCCATAGGCACGGCTTTAGACTCCTGAAACATTGAACCAGCACTTAAGTTCAGTCTTGACGTTATCCTGCTATTGGAATACACCGGCTGAACGAATAGTGTGGCAATGCAGTGCAAGGCTAGTTCACTATAAACAGTGGTGCATCTCATAGTTTGGAACTGTCAAACTTTTTAAGCGGGGTTACTTAAGAATACCAATTACATTCAAACAAAACGATATCAGCAAGACCGGAGGGAGTTTGTGTTACCATCAAGTCAGGGATACCGAAACAGAGGGTGCCTCATTTACTACTTAATGTGATTCTTACCCAGAGGAATCATAGTATAATCTGAAGAGTTATGTTTACAGTACTTCGTTACGGGACTGGGGGGGGGAGTGAATCAATTAATCATTCAAATGATAGTTTACCCATTGCAAGCGAGGAAAATTAACACTGATCCAGAAGGATAAGGGAGGCTAGCATATTACGAACGTAACGTTTTTTTAAAACCCACTGTGAATATTACGTAGTTGTGCTGGCGAAGGCGAACGATATCAGCCCAAATATTCAGATCAAACGTTGGAACAAACGTGATCACCCCTGTCCGTTGGAATTTACTTCAAATCACACATGTCCTTTTGAAGCAGCTTAAAAGTTCGGAGGTCAATGGAAAAGTTCATAATTTGTTCTACTTAATTCAGCCACGGGGTCAACAAAAAGGGGCCACCAATTCCTAAACTAGGAGCAGACAGAAAGCAGAACAGCGGCGAACAAGAGATGGTGCGCTGCTTACCTGATGTTTTATTCATCGCGGAGTCCTGCTGAAGGAGGCGGTCCGCGAGCTGCTGGGCACTAGCCAGTACGCGATTCGGATGCGAGGCAATGAGGTATTGGGCGAATTTCTGCAGTTGGCTGCGATCCATTCGCACAAGAGTATCTTGTAATGAGATAGAAACAGCAATATTAACTACATAGGCCGAATGACAGAAAAATGAGAAAACAAAGACAAGTAATTGATCTTGTGCTGGAACAGGCAAATGAGGAGGGGAGGAGGAGGAGGGGGGAGGAGGATGATCTATTGGCTTCTCGAAGCAAACAGAAAGACCGGCACAAGGCATATGACGTACTGATGATCGATAGCAACTGTAAAACAGCTGTCTGCATCTTGCCTGTTACACCCTTAGCAACATACCCTTGTAATATATATATATATATATAACCACTGTGGAAAAACCACGTAATGCCCATTCTACAAACATGTAGTACTACAAGTTGTATGAATCTCTTTATGGCAAAGACGGTATACCGTACTTCCGACATAGGTAATAGCTAAAAGCCCAGACACGTGTTTCGCCGATGTTTCTGCTGCTGTGTGACACAGCAACGAGGGGTTCGGCTCCTCAGTGGGTCCCCCAGCGTTCTCTATGCGGTTTCTGATATATGGACTCCAGAGAATAATCGGGTAAATAATTTCTGAAATTATTAAGTGCAGGACATGGAGTCAGGTGCTTCGGACAAGACTTTTTAAGGTCAGACCCGAAATTTATATATATATATATATATATATATATATATATATATAGTTGATTGCCTAACTCCTGAAATGTCCATATCGGAATTTGAGGTAGTAGCAGGGCAGGCATTTTAAGGTGTTATTTCTGTTTTTGCGCTAAATTGATGAACAAAAAGCTGTTTAATAATAAAGAGATCACTTCAGATCAGTTTATTCATGGGTAAACAAGGCTAAATGGGGCGAAATCCGACGTTTCTTGCTATCCAGGAATTTCCCTACATTATTTCAAGCTACAGGTCAAAACAATTTGCTTCTATGCGCAGTACTATGAATGAACATTAATATAAGCCGGAAATTTGGAATATATCCTTTCGGAGAACGGAAACTTTTGTTTTGTTTTCACGAAAATCAGGTGAATGTAAGTTTTATAGATTACATTGTTTTCGGAAAATGATGACATATTTAGTTTAAAAAATCTAGTTTTGCAAAGCTATGACGTTTTGTTCAAAAAAACGCTGTAATAAACTTTTGTGAATGTACTTTGTTTTACCACACGGATAGTTAGGACCATAAACGCGCATATATACGAGACGCGATGATACACCGCGACTTTTCGCAGTCACGGCGAAGGCGAATCCTGAAAAGACAATTTCGGTCTGCAGTTGACTATGAATGAAAAAGGAAACTTGAAACGGAAGGGGCAGAAAATTCACATTTTATCGCAAAATCTGAGATCCTTTCAGCTGTTGATAGTATTTTTGGTCAAATGAAAATTTCATCTAGGAGTTTAAGCAAGACAGTTGCAGGAACATCCGTAGGGGGACCTTAGTACTTTTCTGTGCATCACCTTGCTACATCGAGCGGTACAGATGTGAATAAAGAGACAATATCAAAGGAAAACCTTATTTCATCAGCGGAAACTGTGATTCCTTCTAACTTTAATCAGAAGCCCAACCAATATACTTGGAGAACCATTCCTTACATGTGTCTGAAATAGTTAAAGACACCTAAGGAAGCACCAAATCCAGGTGGCACATAAACAAACGATGACTTTACGTTACCAACTGGTACAACCTAAGGATAGGGTTAACTATTTGGACAAGACGTTGTCTACAAGATCCCATGTGACGAATGCGATGTCGTTTATTGTGTCCGATTGGAAACTCCGCCTCCACGCGCATTCAGGAACATCAATTGGCGGTAAAAAAAAGGTGAGACCACATATCCCAGGTCGTTATGCAAACCATATATATATATATATATATATATATATGAATTATTCAAATACGGGCATTCTGTTAGTATTTAATTAGGAAGAGATTAAATTCTTCGGAAAAACAGATATTTAATGTGTGCATTTACGAGACTGGTCCCCCAGTTCGTCGTCAGACTATTGGCCGTGTTCAAAAGCAATTAACTAATTAACTACGTCTAACAAAGGATTCTAGAGTTGCACGACGTTTTCGCCAATAAGCGTTCATCGCATTTGTCATCCCTTTGGGATTGGCTGTGCTCGTTTAAATTTGTTCTTTAGGATATTGTATGAAGCATCCAAGTTGATATGGCAATTAATGTATGCCTTACCTGAGTGTATTGCTTCCAGGAATTCAGTCTTTTCTGGTGAGACAGGCGCCAAAAATTCGAGTATTCTCCCTTGGAAATATATACCCCGTTTTCGGTGAATGCATGACCACCCGGGATAGATGGTATGGTCTTTTGACAGTCAACTGAAGTCGGTGTATACGAGTTGAGACGGATTTCCCAGTTTAGCCACAATAAAAGACATCACAACTAACGCATAGGATTTTGCAGACAAAACCTTTTTCTATCAAGGTAAGCAAACCTGTTATTAGGTTGTACAGGTTGTGGGCGTAAGGCAGTATTGGGTTGGTGTGGCACTTGTATCTGATGTTTTTTTTTCAGCTGTCTTTCAACAGGCGCTTAGATACCTTTTTTACGTATTTGACAGTTCGCCAGGTCATCGTTTTTGGTGCCTGCGTGGCAGTAGCGTTCGAAATACGTTTCTGTCGACAGTTTATGAAGATAACGCGGTCATCCCGCCGTGGCTGATGATCTTTGGCTCAAATATTCATATCAGATTTGGACTGAACCCACAAAGCTTAATTCCAACTGATTTACTCCATGTAAGAGGTTAATTTCTGAGGAGATAAGAAACCAGCGAGCTGAAAGGTCTTCGATTCGAACGATCTAACATTGTAGCTAAGGCCGAGGGAGACTGAATAGTCGTCACCAGCCAGCCGAAGCCCAAATCGAAATGATCTGCAAGGTTATATTATAGATCACACTGACAGCATAGGTACTAAACTGAATGTCCCTGTGTAAGTCTCCTATTAATACAAACTAATTCACGTTAAAGTCTCCGTCCCTGCGTCTACCCTGGTGTGGGACACACGGTGGACCCCCTTGGAATGGATGGCCAAACTGCCATTTAATGAATGTGACAGAGCATGATGAAGGCGGAAGACAGCTGTTTTCTATCACACGATCAAGCGGTGCAACTTCAACAAACAGACGGTAGCTAAGCCTCTAATGCGGTCACCCAAAGGACCGAAATTGTCATTCCTCTGAGGTACGCTGTCTGTGTTCCCCGCCAGTCAGTGCGGAATAATCACCAAAACTACCTGGGATAGTAAAGACATACAGTGAACCCTGGGATCGATGTCCGTTGGAGGTGTGTCTCATTCGCAATGAGGCTTTTCTCGTGCTACAATGCATGCGACGGTGGGTATGATCTGAGCTCATATAGTCTATTTTTGCCGGTCTCCGAGATCAGAGATGTAGAATAGCAGCCCGCTTTGCTATTCCCATTCCTGGGCCCGGTACAGCCGAGGCATGCATTCAACCCAAATGTCACAAGCACACATCCCTGCATTGAAAAAGGGAATTGTTGCACAACGCTGCGTGATTAAGGGCGTGATTTACCCGTCAGTGGTGCCACAGTCATTCGCACGGACGCCAGCAACGACACTGAACTGACTAGTGGTCGGAAGCCGCCACGTTAGCACGTGGAGAATCAACGGAGCACATTCAACATCGGGGGAGGGAGGGAGGGGGTAAGGTTTTAAATCTTAACGACAGTGGTTGAATAACTCAAATAGTCTGTATGCGGCAGTCTGCCTACGGAAAACCCGAGAGGACATCAGACGCTTCCGGTAGGCGAAAAGTGCGCACGGTGAACTCCACTAGAAGTTCGCACAAGTACCTGCGCACGCGTCGTACGCGGCCATTATTCATTCACGCAGTGTGTGCGTGAACTTTTAAAGTACACCAGCAGCTCTGCCGAAATACTTTACGAGGGCATGGATAAAGGCAAATGAAAAATAACGCACGCGGGGGCCCTGAGCAGATGACCCGCCTTGCCACCAGAGCATCGGCGAAGTGGGACAAGCAGATGGTTAGTTGAACCATGCGGCTGCTCTAACTGGACTCCTAGGTAGGCTGCAAGATGATGAAGATAGCCACTGTAGATTACGAGGGGTACGAATATCCAGAGGATGCCTGCCTGGCGCAAGACGATTGCTGTCTACCCATATAGAAGCGGAAACATGCTGGTGGACTGAAGGCAGAAACCCTTTCACCACAGCTTAAACGGCTCAAGAATGGCGGTGAAGACGCAACAGAAGTCATTCTCCGCAGTTGTAACCCGCAGGCGGGGTAAGAACCGATAAGCACATTGCGTCTTATGGCGCGTGCTCGATCACCATGGGTGTGGTCACTAGACAAATTCGCAGCTAACAGATTGTTCACCCGGAGCTAATTTAGCTGGATTTCTTCGGCTGTGGGAAGACGCAGTATGCAGTGTTCCGCGCGATCTTCCGCATATCGGTCACCTTAGCCCACAAACCATGCAATACAGTCTGGAAGCAGGTGAATTTAAACCAGTTCTAAAAGAATTGCAAATTTGTGCAAAGACTGCAGCATGCATTAATTTCGAACCCTCCCAGGATGGGTGGCCTACTGACAGTAGTCCGATGGAGGTGGAGTATTGGGTTAACTGGAGGATCGTCAGTTTTACCTCACATGCGAACCCAACCCTGACACGCGAAAGCAATGCGACATGGTTAGTAGGGGAGAAATTAGATGTCGTATTGCCGATTGGTTAATGAATGAAGAGAGGGAGCTTAAAAACAGTCTTGGCCCGCTTCTATGGCTCTCCAAAAGGAGAGAGCGCGCCATTCCGGCCCATCGTGTGATTCACATGCACTCCAGCTTACGGACAGACAGTGTCTGTTTCGGCTTCTCACACTTCTGACTGCCGACTAGGGCACTTCAGGCAGTTCATCGAGACATTTATCGGAGAAACCTCTGTCGAATAGGCTCATGGTATCCTTGATATTACACACATACACACAGTCTTTGTCTATTCATTGGGATATGGCAACCGAATATCTCCTGGAGATAGCGAGAGGACTGAGCCGCGGGCTTTTTCTGCATTATCACTTGAAGATTCTTAGGTAGGAGCCGAGTATGGACTGTGTGAAACCTAATTGCTGCGAGCGAGAAGGGTAAAATGCTGCTTCAGTAGACGGTCACTGACGCAGACGGAGGGCAACACGCAACGCAGCATTGAAGTACAGGTTTCTCAAACTGCGTGATCCAACATGAAGAACGGGTAAGAAAAATGTTAAAGGGTTACAGATGGAACCATACTCACAGCAGACGTACTAACTAGAGAAGTCGGCTCAAATATTTACATCAACTTCGGTCTACGCGCATAAGCCTTCAAATGGACTGATTACTCCAAGTTAGCGATTAACTTCTGAGGAAATTAAAAAGCAGCGAAGAAAAATGTGCTAGTATAATGACAGGGGACAGGTAGCACCCCATCGTCGTATTGGACAGGACAGATTACATTAAAAAGGTGAAGGGGCTACTGGAGAAATGCCAGTTCTACATATCATGCGAATTCAACCCCGTAAATACGTCGACGCATTAAATTTGTACAGCACTGTTGATAATGAAGAACCCGGATATCTTAGCCACATTACATCAACTTCGGAAAATGCAAAAATATGGCGTCTCCCTCCGGCAAGTCGTAGTACTCAACGGAATTCTAATTAACGAACCAGTAGGGTGATTATTTAGAGTGCTAAAATTTCTGACAGTCAGTTCGTGCAGTCTGTCGACAGACTTTCCGGAGAAGGAGTTCATGGTAACTTTGATATCACACACGTAAACCTCTAGTCCTCAGGATATCGCATTCGAGAACATCAAGCAGCACCTGAGGAAAAAATATGAGAAAAAAGGGAATCATTTTGGAAGCACTGAAATTAGCTGTTTCCCGAGACCATGTGTTGAAACGTACGTTCCGTGATGAAAAGCATTCCAATGGGTTCACCGTTCTCTGGGCGCATAAGGGAGGTGATCGTGCAGAGGTCAAAAGCAATGGTCGTCCAGACCAAAGACCAACATTCTAGACTCAGTACGTGGATAAAGCCCCGGTCGTCATAGAACTGCGTCAGGTGTTGGCATTTTATGAACGGCTCGTCGCCGTCTTTCCAGGCATATATCTTACGATGGAGACAGAAAACAAGCAAATAATCTACCCTGACGTCTTCGTCCGTCGCAGAGATTCCGACGCCCTCAAAAAAAGTGTTCGGGTGGGCAGCATGTGCTCAGGACGAATGACCACCCACGTAACTGCATGTATAGATAAAAGACAAGACCGCCTCCGACTAATTTTTCAAAACGTCCCGCGAGCAATCTGGTAGCAGTCAGTCAATACTGGAGGATTATTACGGGCAAAAACACGGCAGAGTGAAATGGTCATTTTGGACCTGTTTACGGTCTACGGAAATGCTGACAGTCAATTGGGTCAGCAGCAGCCCTCACCGCAGCCTGTGTACAGGACAGTTTTTCTAGATTTGCCTCTTGTCTCGGTGACATATTCCCTCCTCCGTTTGCGCACATGCGCACCCTAGCTACTGGTCTTCAGCACATAGACAGACAAAACAGCCCTGGAATTCTAAGAAGGAAGGTCAACTTTTTAGTCAGTCGGACTGTCAACAGGGGTCTCTTCAGGCCTTGGCATGTGGTCGTCCTCACGTCTGTCGACTTGATGTCCAGGGTTGACTGAATCTCCACAAACGCTCGACCTACCTCCTCCTAATGTGCTTCTGCATACGACCTGATGCTTACGTGATCCCGATTCACTATTACGTGTCCAGTTGACAAGGTGCACTCCACCGTCGCATTGGACAGGACAGAGTGCTTTAGAAAGGTCAAGAGTCTACTCGAGGATTGCCAGTTCTATGTCTCATGTGAATCGATCCGTAAATGCGCCGGCACCATTCCTGAAGAGCTAGTTCATTGCGTCTCTGATATGACACATCCTCCCGCCTGTCTACGTTTAGTCTTCGGGATATCGTAGTCAAGAGCATCGAATAGTTCCTGGAGAATAGATACGATAAAAAAGGAGAGAATCATTTTGGACGCGCCTTAATCCGCTATTCTCCGAGACTGTCGAAACGTACTTTCCATGGTCAAAAGCGCTCCAGTGGGTTTACCGTTGTCTGGATACATAGTTCGGGGATCCTGTTGAGATCGAAAATAGCGGTCTCAAAAGACTGAAAAACTGGGCTCAATATTTAGATACTACCCTTTTCATTATCAAGCAGTGTTGGCATTCGAAGAACAGCTCGATGTCATCTTTTCGTCTTGCAATCAAGCTCAAAAACGACCAAATGCTCCTGCCTGATGTCTTCATCCGTTGCGAGTGTTTAGGTGAGTAACAGGTGCTGAGGACGAATGGCCACCCACGCAACTGCATGCATAGACGAGAGACAAACCGCCTCAGGCTCCCGTTTTGTAAATCGTCCCGCACGTAAAGAACCTCTCGTAGACCCTCAGGCAGTCAGAGTTGAAGTTGCGCACAGGCTGGAGATAACCAACGGGCGCTAAGTGACGAGACCGACACAGTCGTTGACGTGGTGCTAAACTTAGGGAGTCTTTTGTCAGATGTGATTCACTTGCGAACAAAGCAAACGTGTAGAGTGAAGTGGTGGATCACGTCAAATGCCGACAGGTAACCATGCATCCGAAGAGAGGGGGAATGACGGCAACTTTGAGATCGCGGCTCACTCGACAGCACTCGGCTACCCACACACAGTTCGACGAGCCCGTTATCTTCGTGTCAGAAGTGACGAAAGTGTGAGTTCTCTGGCCCACATTACACCAACAAACACACGTGTTTACTCTCCATATGTAGTGCCAAAATTCTGCCTAAGTGATTATAGAGGGAGTGGGTGGCTGAATTCTGCTTTCATCAACAGTGCTGGCGGTTCAAATAGCATACAAATCACTAATACCGACGACGAAGTCACGTTAATTAAAGATTCGGATACGGTCGACGAAACAATGAACGCAACAAGAGCGGCCATCCTGGATGAATGCCGAAATTGCGAATTTTAGAAGGCCGTGGTTAGGCAGCAGTTGCATGCTATAAGGGATTGTGCAGGCGCTGTGCGGCCGCTAAAGAATATGAGAACAAACTGTTATTAGAAAATGGACGTGAGATAAATAAAACACTTCAGAAACATGAGCGCCTATACCCGGCGTTCTAATCTGCTAACCAATCTTTAATGGTCGGGAGCCCAGAGACGACAAAATCCCCCAACACGAATCGAAGTAGCAGGCTTTAACTTGAAGATACATTTCGCCTTTACTGCTACTGTGAGTTTGAGCTTCGTGCCGACAAGTGTTGTCTTTTTTTCAAAATTACAGATTTCGGCGTTCCTTTAGGCATAGCTGAGTACTTCATGCGTTGCCCTTATGAAGAGTTAAAATCAATTTATGAATGCGCCCTCCCCGCCGAACAAAATTAACTCAACCAATTTCTGCGCGGTTAAAGAACGGGGCTTGAAATACGGGGTGGACGGATGACACTATAGAAGTTGCCTTACTGCCTACATCGTTGCGGAAGACGGAATAGAATTACCTCAACCATCTCTTCAGGGGGGTAGGGGCAGACTTAGGCACTCGCCAGTCGGGGAATGCATCTCTGAAGTTCTGCCGGTACATTGCCACGTCTATTAACTTGCCACACCGCTGAAAACAGGGTGTAACCGGTAGTGCCATCTCATCGCTTTGACCCCGTCCAACCCGCCCGCTGTCCCTCATCATGACTGATGTGCTTATTTCCGTGATATCTCTCGCCACCACGACTCTGCGTCTTACGCCAGTCTAGTGTTTATGGGGAAGTTAGGTGAAGAAACGGAACCGGAAAGCCGGGGAGTTTAAATTGACCTCTGATGGTAAAAAAAGGCGAGACACGTAAAGACTAGGAGCAGCAATGACAGATTAAGAAGTTGTGTGAATACTGGCGTCAGCATAACACCCGGTATTCAAAACGCACTAGCGCAGACAGGGAGCCAGACAACATTGTTACGGTTTGGACTGTGAATACCTGCCACAACAAAAATTGAATGAAACAGAGAATACAGCGTCGGAGACTTATAAGGTGACAAGACGCAGAACAGGTACATGTTTTGGCATGAGCTAAGACGGCCTGACAACCAATCTTGTTCAACAATGCATAGTGAAATATCCTGAAGACTGATTAAACCTTCCGGCCCGCAACTGTCCATAAACTGACCCCAAAACGAAAAACACCCAAATTACTTGTATAGAAAAATGAGAGAGAGAGAGAGAGAAAAAAAATAGAAAAAAGGAGGTAAATAACTGAAGGTGAATCACTGACTTCTTGATATATGGTGCATATTTTGAAATATGACAGTCAAAGTGCAATACCGCTTAAAGTACACGTCCTATCAAGGCGGGAAGACACGGAAAAAACTCAGGTCACGGCAAAATGATTTCCGTGGATAGAAAGAGCTCATGTACCCCAACGATAGGCTTCACGTTGTGCACTTTGATCTCTATAAGACGATTTGTCTAAAGGGCAGGCAGAACGCGTGGGCGAAAGCGCAGATGCGTCCAAGCAATGCGAAAGGTTTTCCATTGGCTGCAAAGCCCTGCAGACGCACATGCATGAAAGCCCCTGCGTGTGCGCGACGGATGCAGTCACCTTTTACGCCTATGCCTTCTCTTCGACGAGGCAGCAGACGTTAAAGTGGCGAAAATATTATCACTGTAATCGTCGATCCGTAAAACATGCACACATGCATGCCGATAAAAAAGGCGAAAAGTTGTTTCGCAGTTGGATGGACGTACGGCGGACGAATAGGTGGATGGTGCGTTTCATGGACTTTTGTTTATTTCCACAGGGGCCTGAACCAGGTCCAATTACTATTTGTTATAGCTCTCGTAGACTACCGAGGGCTACAAAGGGTCGAATTTATCGAATCGGACGCCAGTGAACAATATGCAACAGGATAGCGCGGACCCAGATGAAAAGCTAATATTAGCTAGGCACTAGCTGCACCTAAATATCCACAAGTTCAGCTTTACAGTTCACATATCCACGCGTTAATGAGATCAAAGATGATTATGTTTCGATGATAAACAATAAAAAGCTAATGGGATTCTTAAACCTTTGGATGAAATAGTTTTGGTGTAATCTTCCACTTCTGACTAATTCATGGCTTATCATGCAAGAATGCACTAAGGATTTAAAAATATACGGATAAGACAGAAAACTGATATCTCCAGGAGGTTTAAAAACTAATGGTGGGCGAAATCATTCAGGTGTACACAAGTTCAGCTAGACATCAAACGTAGGCTAATTTCGGATGCAGGTCGAGAACTAAGAAAAGACGGGTAAAAAAAGGTTTCCTACTTCGCGAAAGATGTAGAAACTGCTTGGGAAGTGGAGTAAGTGAAACCCAAAAAGAGGCAGCATCACGATATAAAAATTTCACTTATCGCTCCTTACTTAATATTTCGGTTGGCGAATGAGCAGAAGCAAATTTTAGGCGGAAAAAGGCCACAATAACACGCATGGGCGCGGTGGCCAGCAAATTTAAACAGTCCGTCTACGCAAATCACGTGCGAGCCGTGTTATTTATTATAGAAATGAGCGTGTTTAATTTTCCTTGGGACGAGTACCCCAGAATTGGCCGCACTCACGATTGGTCTGTCGGCCGACGGGTGATGAAAGTAAGCGCATTATGTACGTGGCGTGAAACGCCGTCTGGCACGTACCATGCGCATGTGCGACAGTGGGTACGGACTGAAGAACTTAACGCAACTAGACTACAATATGCCGTCGGCCAACGTTGCCACTATTTGGTCTAGCGAGGGGCAACACATGTTGGACTGCTAACTTCCCACGGTGTAGTATATAAAAATATTAACTGTCCAAAGAACATTAAATGATGATAAAATGCGCTGTTGTAGAAAAGTAAACCTTACACTATGTCAAAAGAATTCTACGCCATTGCGAGACCAATATATTGTGTTTTAAGAGACAATGAAGGTAAGTCATAGTGGCAAATTTTTACTAGGGCAATGGACGATAGCGGATACGTTTTTTGTTTTAGGATATGGCGTGGGGATACAAAAAGTGGATATAAAAATGACTCAGACAATTCAGCGATCTTCGTTTACTTTCAGCTTTATTCTTCAGTTGTGAATACAAACGACTTTGGCCTCCCAGGTAGATAATGGCGTGTCCGAGAGAAAGGTCGCATATTTGAAAGATCCAAATTTCTATAACGACTATTGCGATTTTGCAGCTGTAAATTTAGTTGTTAAAATCCATTATCAAAAACATAATCTGTGTATACAGGATTTTCAAAAGGACGAGATATTTTGGCGGAAGTAAATTTAGCGTGACCACAAATAGTAAGAGCAGCTTCCAAGAAAAGTGGGGTGCGAAAGGTAAAACGAAGTTCAAACGACGTACAGAGAACAGGCATTTAGGTGAACTTTGAATTAACTAAGCAGACAAATTTAGATGCATAATAAATGAAGCTATAAAGAGTTCTTGAAGGCCAGCTGTACCTGAAATTGGAGATCGATAATCCACAGAATTTGGTTTTGAGATACGAAACAAAGCTAACGCCACTGCATGTGGACACCATGAAAGCCCGCGATTATTGCAAGTACATGAGATCGATGTTATTTTGCACCTGAAAATTTTTTTCTTTAGAGAATTGCCAAATACCTGTCGAAAGTCATTGACACCTTAAAAGATTTGCATTCTACAGGCATCCAGGCACCGACGTTAGTCTTGACCACACCTGTCAAGTGAAAGCCTAAAAAATGGCGTAGGAAAAAAAAGATGTCAGTTACCGATTTGGATAACATTCTCAACACAATTAGTGAGGAAAAGGTGTTCACCAATGCCGTAGGGGGATTTGTCGCTTGACAGTTTTCCGCAGTTAGTGAAAGACGAGTAGGTCTTTATATCTGAATTGTCTCGGGGAAAAGAGTAGTATAAAATCCGTTCTTGGACAGGATCGGGTATATTAACGAGAGTATTTTCGACGTATTCAAATGGAAGATGTGAAGCCACACACATCGCCGACAGATCGAACAGCGAGTAGAGCCTGGAAACATAGCGATTGCCTAAGGCTTCGTCGTCTATCCGTCTAAATTTTTTGAGGGGCGCTTGAGGTGAGGGGTCTATTCGATGCTTCATTTCTGTGCCAAGTTTGGACTGTTAAACGCGTCAGCACAAGTCCAAATTGGCAACCCCAAATCTCAACACAGATAAGAGGTCCATAGCGAAAACGGCGGGCAAACTGGAAATTAACAGCTGATTGCACAAAATTGTGCGTTCAAACAAAATGGCTTAATATAAGAACAACGGAAAGGATAGATGCATATACTGCTGGTTTTCTTAACCATGAAGTGATTGAGACAAATATTTAGCCAAAAACTGCATTAAGCTCATGAAAGTCTGTTTTTTTATAATTTGCCACAAGGTTTTGGAGTGCGCGGAGTAATTGAAGTTAATTCAGGAATGTGTTACTGAAGCAGTTTGTTCGTTCATCAGCTTTTTAATGCTTCATTTTAACCGTATTCTGGCAAATTGGCAACTTGGTTTTGTTGAGTACTCCTGTATTGCCTTATTCATTCAAGGGAGCCATAAAAATAAACGATATATCCAGGAAACAATATATCATGAAAGTGAACTGCTTTTCTGAGTCCGTCTGTTTAAATATGGCGTTGAAGCAAAGCGCTGTAGGGCTCAACAAATGCTGCAAGGAAAGGATTTTGTTGGGTTGGTTGGTTGAGTGGCCAACCATAACGGTTTAGCGTGAAAAGAACGTTATATATTTTCACCACGGAGAAAAGGTTTAAAGCTAAAATTGAGGCCTGAAGAAGTGAGCAAAGAAAACAAACGTGTTACATTTAAATATATTAGATGAATCAGCTACCTTTTTTACAATATCAGTATTAAAAAAGTCACAAACCACTACTACTATATGACAAATTTCATTGCGGGTTGTGTCAACCCCAACTGGGAAGACACTTTAACCTGTTTGTTTAGTTTAACTGATTAATCCTGTTTATTGTTAAGACAGTCAAAAAACAGACTTATTAAAATTCTTCGCTACAGCCGCTTTTCACCTGAAACTGAGTTAACCTTTCCAAAACTGTCATTTGATGCACTTCTCATTATCATTTATTTTCATCTGCGGTCCATTAGTTATCGAAAGACTAATTTTCAAACTCGCACTCACTTGAT
Organism: Schistocephalus solidus; assembly: GCA_017591395.1. Classification (NCBI taxonomy): domain Eukaryota; kingdom Metazoa; phylum Platyhelminthes; class Cestoda; order Diphyllobothriidea; family Diphyllobothriidae; genus Schistocephalus; species Schistocephalus solidus. Next base: position 66,205 of record WEDG01000701.1, on the reverse strand, counting down.
AATGGTATCATCCTGAACTCTCTTATTAAACATCTGTAGCTGTTTGCTCTTCTGCTGTACAAATGGTTTTCGGTTTTCCTTGAGCATTTGAATTCATGATAATTTAGTAGTTTGTTTTATTTAAAAACCATAAAGGCAATCTTATTATAAATAAAATAACTCTTAAAACTATCATTATTGTTCCCCAATTTAACTCTTGTTCTTATGCTCAAAATTGCTAGGGAGCTAGCAAAGCGCATTCTCCTACCTATTTGTTTAAATATCAGTTATGGTCATGATACCGGCCATTTGGAGCTCTGTAGCTAGGCTCTTAACCCATCTCTCCTTGTCTTCCTGTAAGGCCACTTCTATGAAACGTGCCACTTGCCTTTATTGCATATCCACATTTATCATCTTAATGAACTGTTTTCCATCATTAATCTCGATCTTAGCAAAACGTTTTAAGGTGGTGTACAAAACTAATATCTGAAAATCTCAAAGCTGTAGAAACTCACAGTCCAATTATTAAATACATTAAGTCACAATAGATTGACAGCGCCCAAGAATTCTTTTAGTTCCAACCAAGACCACTGATCATGTTCTGCAGAATGAGTTGGAAGCCCAACTTTTGCTGAGCAGGAAACCTATGCTTCGAAGGTCTCACCCAACGGTTTTGTCAGGCGGAGTTTTCACCTGTGGAGAGGAAAAAATTGAAAGGGCTCAAATCAGTAATCCTCAAGCAATCCAGACTGGGCGAAAGAAATCTCAAAATCCTGGAATCGAGAAATTATGCACACCCAGAGGTCATTTCTCTAGAGAAAGCCAATGACACTGGGTATGGAGGGCAGCCAGATCACAATAAAATACCGCTTAGTGCAACAAATGTTAGTAAACGCGTTGACCTCCAGCTCGATCAAAAAGCAGTAGCCTCCTACTCAGACAGTAGACAGTATAAGACACTCGACCATTCTAACAATGCTGAACCAAATATTGTTCGAAAATCTGTTCAGACGAAGCTCCGCTTTCATTTTACAAACATCCAGAGTTTGTTCCAGAAACAAGATGAACTGAAAGTATGGATATCCGATGTGCATCCGGATGTCATTTCCATTACATAAACTTGGTTGCAGGTGGAAATATTGGATAGCACAATTTCCATCGAGGGACATAAACTCTTCCGCCGAGACAGAATGCAAAAAACAGTGGGGAAAAGCAATCAACGTTAACAGAGCAATCATCTCCTACACATAAGTGCCGGTCGAAAAGTGTCTCTGAAACACCAGTATTTTATTAATGGCACTGCATTAAAAAGGGAGAAACGCACAAAGATCTGGGCATGTGGACAACTGCAAAATTGACGCCCTCAGAAAACTGTAAGAAAGCAGTTCCAAAGGCAACATGTGCACTGCATTAGATCAGACGTGCGTTTAAAAAGTCTCCCCTGATCTCTTCGGAAAAGTCTATGGCGTTTTCGTGAGACCACATTTAGATTACGGAATACCAGCCTGGATACCGTGGATGAAGAAAGATGTTCACCTCCTCAAACAGGTACAATGGAGAGCAACGAAGTATGTCGACGGTTTTAAGAATTTACGGTATGAAGACAGATTGATAAAGCTTGACTTATTTGCTCTTTCCAACAGGCACTTACGGTGTAGCCTGCTCTGGACATACCAAATTATCCGCGGCTACGATTGCTCCCTGAGATCGGAAGATTTCTTCGAGTTTGCCTGCACAACTCATCTGTGTGGTCATCCTTAAAAGGTCAATAGCAAACGCACGCGATTGAAGCTCAGAAAGTTTTTTTCAGCCAACGAGTGGTACGAGCTTGGAACTCGTCACCAAGCTAGACGGTTAACTCTGACAGCATTTCTGATTTTAAAAGAAGGCTTGATGACATAATATTTGACAAAAGACGACTCTCACAACATAATTACTTAAAAACAGCCTTTTAAAAATCTTTCGGTTTCTTCTGTTTTTCTATAATGTTTTGCCTATAGCTGTAAACACGCATTTGAAGTTATGTTACGCTTTGACTGAAACAATTTTAAATTTACACCATTTTTATTGACTGCACAAATGCAATTATATCTCTATATAAATAGGGTCATCAACTGCAATGCTTATAACCCTTCAAAATATACAATATACAAATATCCTCTGAACGCATAATTGCTTGCCCTTGCGACTGCGAAGCAGTTTGGTTAAAAATAAAGACGCATGGACAACAAAATCTGAATTTCTTGACTTTATAGAGACCACCAAATCAAACGCCAGAAGTTGACGAGATGATGTTTGAAATAATTAAAGACGCAGCTCAGACTCAAGACACAGTTATCGCCGGGGATTTTAATGCACCATTGATTGACTGGAACACATTATCCGTAAAAGGTTCGTGGTATTCCTTAAGCTCCAGACTATTAAAGCTTATGATGAATCTCTTTCTCGTAAAGAATGTTAGATTTCCAACGAGAGTTAAAGAGGCTCAAATGGCAAATTGCCTAGAGCTCGTCCTTCGAAAAAACCCAATTTTATTTTATTATATTTTTTTATTTATTGCCAGTTTACAGGCAAAGTCCAAAAAATACATACAGTAGAGGGTCAAGCTGACAGTGAAAAAAAATCCTGATCGTTGTTTCAGGTGTTTTCAGGAGAAAAAACTGCAGCTTATTGAGAAATTTAAGTTCAGGACAGGGACGCGTTAACACAGGTGCCCGGTAAGGAACTTCTCCATTCAGTGTTACGGATCCAGTATTCTGCACCAGCAGGTATATCGGCGAGCTGCTGTTCGCTGTCGACTGAGAAATAAGCCGATTGAGGTCTGCAGAGCCAGCAATATTGCCCTCAGCATGAAGTCCGGCGCAGGATTCAGAGGCCGTGAACGCCATCAGAACCTGAGAGACCTTCCACAGAGTCAGCACCCAAAAGTTTTGGAAGGTGTCCTGAATGTAGAAAACTAGTGACAGTTCGCGTAAACAATGGATAATTTTGCTGAATTTTGATACTTCTAGGTAGCTTATTCCAGATTGTTATAGCGTTTACCGAAAAAAACTGTCGGTATCTAACTGTGCTTGCTAAAGGAAGAAATAAAAATACATCTCGATGACTGATGCGCCGAGAATGCTCGAGGTACCTCAGAGATGTAAGGGTGTTAAATGTACGACTTTTTAGCTATTTAAACAGTAAAAATAGTCCCTTCTGTAATCTGCGGAGTCACAGCGGGTCAAGACTTGTAAGCTCACAGCGTTGTTGGTTGGACAGTTTTCGGTGTTCTGAATAGAAAACTCTTTTTGTAAAGACGTTCTGGACTGATTCTATCTTCTTTCGTTCACTAGCGTGCAGAAGGCTAAATAGAAATGAGCAGTATTCCAGACTAGGCATGACATACATGTTATAGAGGCTGATTCTAATGTTGACGGTTTTACAATTTCTGAGAATAAACCCAGTAGTTTGGCATACTTTCGAGACAATCAGGGCGCAGTGCTCTGACAGATTAAGACTACTAGAATATGATGTGCCCAGATCCTTTATAACTCCTGGCACATTTAGATCGTGACCGTCTATGATAAGGTGGGGCTGATGATTGTCGCCATTAACCCTAACAGAGCACTTTTGCGAAGAAAAGTGAGAGGCGCCATGTGCGACACCACTGAGCGAAGGCCTGAAGATCCTTTTTTAAGAGCTCAAGCACGATGTTGCGATCAACCGGTTTATATCGATAGGCAACTTTTAAATCGTCCGCGTACATAAAGGGCCTACCATACTGGAAACAATCAGGAACATCGTTGACAAAGAGGCAAAATAGATGCGGGCCGAGCACGCTGCCCTGAATAACTCCGCTCCTCACATGCGTGGGGTTAGAGATAACATCAGAAATGTTAACCCGTTGTGCACGAGCATTCAAATAGGAAAATATTTAAGTTCAGAAGCTTGTGACCTATGCCGAAGGAGGCAAGTTTCAGCAGTAGGAGATCATGGTCAACACGATCAAAAGCCTTAGTGAAATCGAAGTAAACGGTGTAAATTGCCAAACCGCTGTCTCTTGATTGTAGCACACGATCAAAGAAAGAGAGCTGGCAAGTGTCACAAGACCTTTTTTAAAGAAAGCCATGCTGAGCCGCATTAAGTAGGTTATTCTCTCTTAGGTCACGCATCATATTGTCTTTGATCAAGGTCTCGAAGATCTTCGAGACTGCTGGTAGTGTATTTATTGGCCTTAAAGTCGTCACGTGACGTAGGTCGGCCGTGTTTGGGAATAGGCAATATGTGCGATTCCTTCCATAAAATAGGGAATGTTTCACTTTCAAGAGCAAGATTAAATATTTTATACAGAAGGGACGGAAATATATCGTTTGCATCCACCTTTAGAACGCTGACCAAGACGCCATCTGGTCCTGGACTGTAAGATTGACGAAAACGCCGAATGGCTACGGTCACGTCCTAGAGGGTAAAAGTTATGGTTTCGAGGACGTTTCCGGTCCAAACCCGGATGTAAGGAAAGGGGGCGACAGTATGTTCACTAAAGGTTCTAGACAAGAAAGCATTGAAGCTATCAGCAGTCAACTTAGTGTCAGCTATTGGGTTTCCTAAGGTGTCTCGAAGTATGGGGTGCTGCATTTTTCTCTGCGCTTTTGCTGTGCGCGAAAAGAGCTTCGCAACATTTAACGAAGGGTTTTCGGCAAAGTTAACCTCATCGGCTTGTCGTTTTTCGTCAGATAGCCTCTTAGCCTCTTCAAAGATTTGTTGGATCAAGGGCAGGACGAAGGTGTCGTGTTGTAGATGAAAACGACGGGAGAGTCTACGCAGTCTACGGCGGAATGATAAAGGGAGGTAGACTTCATCCTTGACATTAATTATTTTCTTACGGGGAACAAAACGAGAAATGAGTAGACCCAGAACTTTTAAAAAGTATCAGTACAAACATTCACATCCGAACATACAAAGAAGTTAGTCCAGTTGTGGGAATTTAGGTGTGTTAGCAATTCCCTCATGTTTGCTGATCTGAAATCACGGAAAAAGCTATATTTTTGGAAAACGTTTCAGCAGCCTCTAGTTCTAGTGTAGAAAGAACTATAATATGATCAGAATTCCCAAGTGGATCTAAAGGTGACACTGACAATGACTGACAACCTCTACAAAAAATAAGATCAAGTATGTTTGATCCTCGGGTGGGAAAATCAACTACCTGGTCCCACATGCCTATATCTATGGCCTCAAGTAGGTATTCGAACTTTGCAGGACCGGAAGTTGGAAACCAGTGAACTTCAGGAAGATTGAAGTCACCTGCAATCAAGCAGTACTTCAGATTTAAGTCAGCTGCGGCGTGAAATGCTAGCGAGAGACAAAGATCGTAATCTTCGCTGGCATGTGGTGGGCGATAGACACTACAAACGAGTAAAGAGTAGTTATCTTTTAGAACTACTCGGAGCCAACAGCTCTCCTCTACCGCGGTAAATTGGCGATAGTCCAATGGAAAAAATGCAAGTGGTTGCCTAACATAGATACAGCTTCCTCCGCCACGGCCGTCGTGTCGATCATTCCGAATGTAAGCGTAGCCTAGAAAAGAGAGATCGGAGTTTGATACACAGGGTGTTGCCCATGTCTCTGTAACTATTACAATGTCCGGGCGGTGGATGAAAACCAGAGTCTGTAGCAACGGCATCTTATTAAGCAGATATCCGACATTGAGGACGATTAGTTTAAGCGGGCACGTTTTTGGTTTCTGAAACGGGACAGTTAGGCTGTCAGGGTGACTGCCTTCGACCAAAGAAATGCTCTTTTCACTTGAACTATCTGTTCATCTCTTATTTTGAGATTTGCCTCGCCATTGGTCTTTCGTGTTTCCAGTTCTATTATTAGCTGTCACATTTTCATTTGCTCTTTCATCCCATATTCCGGTTGAAAAAAACACTGCAGAATGCGGACCCCGCAGGGTTGATTTTCTATGTAGCAGGAGCTGTGCCTGTGCTTCGTTTTCCAAGATGATTTTAACAGGTCTTGGTCGAGGCTTTGAATCGGGTTTAGACAGAGCCTTCCCTATTCTATATGCCTTCAGAATGTGAATGGACTCGCCGTCCGTTAGCAGCGTTTTTGCATACAATTGAAGGAGCTCCAAGTCATGTTTAACTCGCTCCTTTGGAATAATTGAAGCTGACTCCGGGACACCTTTAATGACTACATTCTGTTTAAGACTCAATCGAGGACCCGTTTGTAACTCCGATCTTTCAGCTGAGTGAGTACTAATAACCAGTTCACTTTGCCTGATAGGTCCAGATGAACCGGGTGTTGGGCAGGCTGGAGCCGAATCTCTGCACGAATTGTTCTTCTTAGACCTTTTCTTCTTTGGCTTTACAAACTCGCCACCCTCTTCAACATCGCATGTTGGTGCAACGTTTACCAGTGATGTAGCGATGGGCAGTAAAGCCAGATTAATGCTGATGCTACCCGAACTAAGTACTGGTGGTGTTGCGCAAGGAATAGATGGGGCTCCCTTCGGAAGTAGCGAAAATTCCTCTGGTTTACCGGGTCCAGCAATTGCGATATGTTTAATGTGACTTTTATGTAAGCTTGAAGAAGCTATGTATGAATACGAATTTTGCTCTGTGATAGGTTTATTACGAACAAGAGCTGTTGGGCAAGATAAAGATTTTTTTAAGTTATCTATTTCTTGTCTTAGATTGCTTATTTCCTGCTTCATCCCTGAGAATTTCTGCTGGAGGCTGAAACACCCCATACATGTTTCGTCTTCGTAAGCTACATTAGTTAAGCTTACTGAACTTTTACCCCGTTTAGCGGGAGGTGAACAAATAGCAGAATAACGATAGTTACAATTGTTTTCTGCTTGTCCATTAACTTGCTTAACAAGATCCCCTGCCAATGTGGCCGAGTGGGTGGAGGCGCCGATAGACGGTCCAAAGCAATTTTGTGGTGCAGATTCAAAACTAGGTCGTGGACCAATTTTTGTGAAAATAAACGTAAGGAACTTGAGTTTTGCATGTTAGAATTGCCACAAAATTAACATTGAATCAGTAAGGATATTCAACAATAAAAATATTAAAATATAAGGACTCAGCCTTTGGTTTGAGCCCCTTTCGCGATTGAGAGCAGATTCAGGGAGCACACAGCCGGCGTGAGTTTCAGAAAGCAGCAAAGATCGAGGGTCCAAGTCGCAATTTACAAACTCAGAGGAATATAAAGACAATTCTTTAATAATTTTCCAGCACCGTGTCTTCTACACTGAGGTAGAGACTAAAAACTCGTAGGCTCGAGGTACTTGAAATTCGAAACGAATTTCAAACAACGCGCCTTTATGTTTGGATGTGGATTACTTTAGGTCACTCACGCCGCTTGATAAAAGTAACCATTTCATGCTGCTATGGGAATACTGTTTCCACACCAAACAAACGAAGACTACTAATGCTCGTTTAAATTACTGGCGATTAAATTTCACTGCAAAAAGAGACGAATTTTTTTCAGTTCAGTTCAGTGTATTTGAGGGAATCCCTATTTGTTACATAAAAATAGCAAGAATAAGAAGCAATGTAAAGAAGTAACAGTCAAGTGAATGTAGGCAGATTTACGTGGTACACTGATATTGTTAAGGTTAAGTAGTCACATAGTCTTCGTGGTGCTGCAGCATATGTATGTCAAGCCGATGTTTGAATTTATCTACAGACTGGGACATTACAGTCTCCTCAGGTAGGTTATTTCAAGGTTCCACGGCACGGTTGGTGAAAAAATATTTCCTCACAACTAATTGTACTTGGGGCACACTTAGTTTGAATGGATGACCTCGGAGATTATTCGTATGGGCAAGTTGGAAAAAATCATCAAATAGGAGGGCGCAACCCATGCCACGCACGATACGGATAGTTTGTATCAAGTCTCCGCACAACTGCCTATAACTCAGAGGATAGATCTTTAGGTTATTAAGAAGAATCTCATATGGTATTTTACCTTGACCGCTTACTAATTTTGTGGCTCGTCACTGCACCCTTTCGAGCATGTTGTAGTCCTGCTGGGTCCACGGTCGCCAGGCTTGGATCGCATATTCAAGATGTGGCCTTACAAACGAACCAAAGACTTAAGAAAAGCAGTCTTCATCGAAAACTTTAAATGCCCGCTTGATAGCGTACAGTATTGAATTGGCGGATTTAGCTGCCTTGGAACATTGCGTAGAAGGCTTTAGGTTGTCTTTTATCCAAACTCCAAGATCCTCCTGTGTTGGTGCTTCTCGGAGTGGCAAACCGTTCAAAAAGAAGGGTCGCATATCAGTGACCTGATTTCGATTTCCCAGACGTAGCAGGGTGCATTTGTTTGAGTTGAAGGACAAGAGCCATTTGCGGGACCACTCGTCCAATCGGCAAATATTTTTTTGGAAATCGTCTACGTTGGCAGCATTGTGGATAACTTTCCAGACTTTTATATCGTCCGCAAACATAGCAAAGTTACAGTCCAATTCCTGTACACAATCATTAATGAACAAGAGAAATAGGATCGTCCGAGCACTGAACCTTGTGGGACTCCACTTTCGATGACTGTGCGCTTTGATCGAGATCCGCCTACACAGACCACTTGAAACAACCAACGAGAAAATTCTTGATCCACGTAAGAAGCTTGCCTCCAATACCAAACATTCTCAACTTGTAAAGGAGACGCTGGTGCAAAACACTATCGAAGGCCTTCTGGAAATCAATGTAGGCCACACGCACAGTGTCTTTTGCGTCAAGTGCTTTTGTCTAGCTTTGCAGCGTTTAAAGTAAGTTCGTAACACACGATCTTCCCTTACCAAAGCCGTATTGTGCAGTTGATAAGAGGTAACGAGTTTCTAAATTTAGAATTTAGAATTTTAGAATTTTAGTAAATAAATCATCAATACCTTTTTGAAAACCTACTCCATAACCTTGCACTAAATTGGCACTAAATTGGCACTAAATTGGTACTAAATTGGCAAAACATTCTTACCAGAAATCCGGATGTCGATTGAACCATTCTGAGCGGCGTTATAGACGACACTATACACCGCAATCTGCCCTATTAAATGTCCAAAAGTCGAATCACCCTGTTTGGGTAACGCGAGATTTCAAAAGTCAGCTAAACCAGAAGAATAAACTCTGAAGAAGTTATGCAGAAACAACTCAACCCATGCATTACGAAGAATTTCGGGACATTAATAAGCATAAAGTACATTTAGCTACATCAATAGTCGGTTGAAGAAGAAGAAGAAGAAGAAGGAGACGGTGGCAGTGTTGATAGGCAAAAACAACGAAGACAGTAATGAAAATCAAGGCAAGGCAGAACACTCCAGTTGGTGTTTTGCATCTGTTTTTACGGATGAAGCAGATTTTAACAAAACAAACTTTCATACATGTAGTAACGATGCAGTCATTGAGGGCCTAAAATTCACAGAAGATGTCTATAAGGAACTTCTTGAAATTAACGCACAAACTCTGCGGATCCTGATCAAATACCAACAAAAGTACTAAATGAGGTTGCTAGCGAACTCTCTTGACCACGCTCGTGTATTTTCCAGTCGTACTTCGATCGAGGTATCCTCCCCTCTGATTGGAAAACCGCAAATATATACCCTATTCACAAGGGCGGATCTAGAACCAGCGCTGAAAACTATCGACCAGTGAGCCTAACATTTATTTGTTGCAGAGTGATGAAAAGGATCATTAAAAAGACCAGCATGAAGTTTCTCGAAGAAAAAACTTCCTTTACAGTGCCCAACATGGATTTCGACGAAACCACTTCTATTTGACCAATATGCTCTAGTTAATGGAACAGTGGTCCAGTTCATTAGATGAGGACACCAGTTTTGATGTCGTCTACATCATTTTCAAAAAAAGCCTTTGATAGTGTTCTTCACCGGAGGTGACTCTACAAAATCAGTGAATCTGGACTTAGGGGGATTTACTCAATTGGATACGAAACTTTTGAAAGGCCGATCACAGTCCGCGTGCATTGGCACTGCGAAATCAATTTCCCTGCCTTTCATGAGTGCTGTTCCTCAGAGCTCTATTCTTGGGCCATAAATATGCTTAATCTTTTGAAATCATTATATGAATGGATTGGACAGCACGGGAGTCATCTTTTTAGACGACATTAAAATATGGTAACCAATATGATGCACTACTGATGAACCGACTTTATAAGAAGGACTCAACCACCTATCTGAATAGTGCGATAAATGGCAGATGAAGTTCAACATGGAGAAATGTGTTACACTGTGGCTGACAACGAAGAAGGCAAATGCGATGGGCGACTCCCATCAATACTTCCCTGCCAAAAGGTGCCTGTCATATGTATCTGAACAAAAGGACCTAGGAATTACCATCTTGTCTTCCCTTAATCTCTCCACTCAATGTGTAAGGGTGGCCAAAAGGGTGTCAAATATCCTGTTTGCTATTAATAGAACGTTCGTTGATATCGAAAAGGAAAAATTTGGAAAAATATACGTGATGTTTTTTTTGTTCACACCTGGAATATGGAGTTCAGGCGTGGAGACCGTGGCTGAAAAAGATTACAAACTGCTGGAAAGGGCTCAAAGGAGGGCAACAAAAGTCGTGAAGGGTCTAAAGTCTTTATCATAAAAATGCAGACTTGACGCTCTTAACCTTTTCCCTTTACAGTCAGATTCAAGGCGATCTCATACAGACATACTGGCTCATAAGGAATCAGGACTGTGCTCTACACTTCGAAAATTTTTCAGTGGCCACAACAACTAACTTGCGTGGGAATTCTCTCAAACTTCAAGGAACCTTATCCCACCTGGATGTTCGTCGCCATTCATTTTCGCAACGAGTTTTCGGTGCTACGAACGCACTCCCATAGGACGTCATACGGGCGGACATGACAAACAAATTCAAGCATCAACTGGATTTATATTTGCTTGAAAAATACCGTTCATTCTTACAGGAAGGCACTGCTTCATCGCACCAAAGCTTTGCACATACATTCAGCTAACGGTGGTATCTATTATTTGATAAAGATCCCAGTGCTACAAAAATATTTTCTTTATATGTGACTATCTTACTCCCTACTTTATAGTAACATATGCATTTTTACTGGAATATTTTCGATGTGCCTTATCCCACCTGGATGTTCGTCACCATTCGTTTTTGCAGCGAATTGTCGATACCTCGGACGGACTCCAGATGACGTCATATGAAGGGGAAATGACAGATACATACAAACATAAACTGGATTTATATTCGATTGAGAAATACCGTTCATTCGTACAGGAAGGCACTGCTACGTCATACCAATGTTTTGCACATACAAACAGATAACGGTGGATGACTGTGCCTAGATTCCACTGTTAAAAACCTATTTGCTTTCTACGTGAATATGTTATACACTACTATACAGTATCGTGTATTTTGACTGTAGTATTAAAGGAAAAATTATTTTTTAAAAATCAATGCCTATTACCCTTAAATATACTGAATAAATACTGAACTATATTCATAAGTTGTACGGTCGAAAATGAAAAGATCTTTGATGCTTCCTCATGTTCAAATGAGAATCACATTTGAAGCTGTTTTTCAAGGTTTTCCTTTTGAGCCCCTTTTGTTCTTACTCTAGCTTGATGATAGTCATCAGCAGTTAGATTAAATCAGTCACTTCATTATACTGACAACTTCAGATGCAGACGACTTTTCCGCAGTAAAGCTACCACCCAAATTTATCCAGAACAATTTCATCCAAAATTATCTGTCTTTCTGAAATGAGTTTAACATGGCTAGTTAAATTATATCTCACGTGATTTCATCCCTTGTGTTTTGACCCTGATAACAAGTACTATTGCTTTTAACCATGGTTTAAGAACCATTTGCTATTACTAGGGAAATTTTTAGGGGCACATTCATAGATCCCCTTCTATTTGTCACAAATTTTTATGACCTATTAATCATCTCAGCCTCAGGTAAATCGTTTCTGTGTGCAAAAGACCTAAAAGTCTATTATAAATATCGCGAACATACAGTAACCAAAATGCTTAGGACAGTCAAAACGTGTCTTAATGAATAGAGAAATCAATGGTAAATGCCATTCTCGCTGACAAAATTCTATCTTATGTTCTTTGGTTCACAAAAACTTCCGCCTACCCCTTACACTTTCTATGAGTTGGAAATAAAATAAGATACACCAATACCAGCGTTAGATAAATAAATTCTTTTATAAAGGACCCATAAAGATACCGTCGTGGTAAATAAAAATACACATGCATTTTTGTGCATTTTGGCACAAACAAGAAGAGTTTTTTCACTGTTTAGTGAATTTTTGAAATGGGCAATCTGATATGAAAAAATAGTTTGCAAACTGTAAAAAACTCCTTACAAATTTGGTTGATGAGAAAAAATGTGTGCGGTTTGATAATTATTTAAGGAGAAACAACTGAAATTGATGGGAATATAACAACGTGTGTAGAAAGAGACTGTACTGCCAGTGAGGATCATAGAAATATGAAACATTCATCATCGAGCTAGAGTTCCTAGCCCGGATGAGGCTGTTCGATGTAAGTGCGCTCATAATATTTTTGGCATGGCAGCTGAGTAGCCATCCAGATGGCGTGATAGGAGGAACAGTCACAGTCCGTTTAGAGTCCAAGTGACGAGGGGACAGTAAGGCTGCGAGGATCATTATTGCGCGGGGAAGTGCGGCCGTGGGTTCTTAATAAGGACATGACAGTTAAAGGTGCGAAGATCATCTCTATAGGGAAGGGGTACTAGAGATTAATATACCAGCAAATTACATATGGGGATTTGCATCTGAACAAGTAACACCTGCATTATCTAAACGTCAACCTCAGGAGGACCCTTTTCGAAGTTCAACGGTTGGGTTTTTGGGAGTGAATGAATCAATAATGGCTGTATCCTTTCTGAAGTAAGATGCTTACATCATTTTAATTCGAATGTTGATACTTAAGGTGATGACCTCCGGTCTACAGAAGATTTATTTCACAGACATGCACATGGATATGCAAAAAACGAGCGTGTTGACGTAGAAAGAGAGTCAGCGAAATGAACATCGTGGAATTACGTGTGGCATACGACCGATGTACTGGGGTGAGAGCATAAATACTTGGAAGATTAAGACTGGAATTAATGTGAAACAGAAATCAAAGGCCAGCTTGAAATCTCCTAACCATAAAAAATCAAGTTTGGCAAGTGACATCTCTCAGAATACAAAACATTGGACTCAGCACGGGGAAAGAATCTTTGCGTAAATACTCTATAAATATTTTTGACTTTGATGCGGTCACGGGCATTCATTAGATCAAAGAGGAGACGATCATATTCGAGGACAGGAAGGGCAAACCTTTTGATAAAGTCTAGGCTTTGCTTCCGGGAGGAATAATTATGTGATATGAACCCAAATATCTGCGTCGCCATTGCATATTGCAAGAACGTAAGCTTATTGCATATATTAGACCTAGGCCTTTATGGATGACCATTCTGTAAGAAAGTTATTTTGAAAGATTATGGAGCCAGGAATGCAGACAAGACCACAGCACATATACTTACATTTGGGTGAGGGAAACTCTATCTGCAAAGTTGATCTCCATTTTCACAAACACAGTACATTGGCGTCAATTTTATCAACGCAACTATTTGCGATATCTTTATAATATGAAGAACTGGTCTTAAGATCATCCGCATAAATGAATTTTTTTGAATTTCGCATTTCTATTTAAATCTGGTTAATATCAAGAAAGAAGCGCAGCGGATCCAAAACCGTGCCTTGTAGTACACTACTCATGATCGACTGAGGCTTCGAGAAACTATTACAACCCAGGACTTTCTGATAGCGGTTGGATAAGTAAGACCTAGTGAAGTCGAGTCATGGAGGCCGGATGTCGAGGGCTTCTGATTTTACCGAAAGGCTACCGTGTATAAGCTTGTCAAAGGCTTTACTAAGATCAAAGTATATAACTACCTATTGTGTTGAGTATTAAAGGAAACGATAAGATAACGAAAGGTCAAATGCAAAGTTTTGTATGATATTTACGCTACAAATCCTTGCTGAGTAGAGCTCAGAAGCTGATTAGCTAGAGATGCATCAAGAATTTCCTTAAAAATTTGCTTTTCCAGAAGTTTTCCTAGAAACTGGGTTTATGTACACCCCGATCGTTATTAACACCCGACAGACGTCTGACTTCATAATCGGAAGGATAATCAAGGTTTGCTATGAACTATGATGTTTCCTTATATCACCAGTCATCCAAACAATGACGTCATTCGGACGTACACATTCGGTGGTCCACCGTCTAAAATGCTACCGTTTCTTTGGATACTAACCATCATCAAAATTCAATTCTGGATCCTAAGATACTGAGGACTTAAGTTCATTGACGCATTTTCGAGAGATTTTGTTTCATATGCCTAAGTGATCAAGAACGAATCACCTCGACGTTTCATTATCTCATTCTGAAATGCTACTACCGCATTACCCTAATCTACCACCTGACCATTTTTTCCTAAGCAGTTTTTTCTCCTACCTTCTTTTAAAAAATGAAGGCTTATTGAACTCTGCCTCCATTTTCATGGTAGGAGTTTTTTTTCACTGCCTATTTTTTCTAGTTCACCATTAGTTTTAAAATATCGCTAACTGTTGACATTGCAGGACAAGTTATGTATTTGTACATTTTAACTGCACATATTGTCATAACTTTATTTCGTTACTAATATTTGCTTAGACAGTGCCTTGCCGGTGCTAACCAAATATAAATTCTAAATTCTATGTTTCTAAGAAAAAGTTCAATAGAGACTGTTTAGAAATGACAAAACAACCTCAGAAGACCCGATGCCTGTTTGATAATCGAGTTGGGGATACCGTCCATTCTCAAGCATTGTGAGTTTTTTTAACGACCTTTGTGTTTAAGAATTAGATCTGAAGTGACATCCATTGTATTGAGTGTCCTATCTGAAAGTAGATGACAGGATCACTTTCACTCCCATTTTCAGAGGTCTTCCAACGTAAATTCATATAGGAATATGAGCAGGATAGCTCGGAGAAGGTAATCCCTTAAATGCGGTTATCAGACTGATTTAATTCAGTATAATTCAGCATTATTTTCGAAAAATATGCATTAAATTTGAAGGCTCACTTGATAAACGGTAAAATATTCAACTCAAAATAAGTAAGTTCATGTTAATAAGTGAATAAGATATTTACATTAAAAACCTATTATTCAAAAGTAGGTATAAAAGCACAGGTTCTCTGAAAGATAAATTATAGAGTTAACTATTAGACATCCTCGTTATCTGTAGGTACAGGCAAAGCTTTGATTTTGTATTACATCGCTTTCGTGGACAGTCAAATGATAGCTTTCAAGTAAATGAATATCTAGTTTTTGTTTGAAGACTTCTGTAGTTTCCCCCATTATGATGTCCTCAGGAAGTCCGTTCCCGACACCGACAACTCACAATGCAAACGAGTATAAACGTACCTCCAGGTGAGATAAGAGTCTGCAAAGTCTTGAGGAGTTTCCACGCAGATTTGTTGTTCTGGTCAGTGAAAAGAAATATTCAGAGTGCAGGACACAGATTCAGTTCCTCACGATCCGGTAGGTCTGTATGAGATCTCGTCGGATCTGCCGGTATTCAAGCCAAAATAGATTGAGTGCATTAAGTGTGCATGCGTGTGATAAAGTAGTTAAGTCTTTCACGATTTTCGTTTCACCTTCTTTGAGCACTTTCTAGAAACCAGCAATCATTTTTTTCAGCCAGAGGCGCCATGCCTTTATTCCGTATTCCATTTGTGACCGAATAAAAGCTCTGTACGTTTTTCCAAATAGCTCCTTATCTATATCTATGAGAGCTGTTAGATGGCGAGAAAAGGACCACCGGATGACATTTTGTCGCCCTGAGACAATGAGACGAGGGCTTCAAGGATGAAAAATGGTGATTGTACATTTTATTTTTTAAGGGTTACTGGTGCAGCCCTTGTTGAACCTATTTATGTAAACTCGAAATTATAAGTGCAAGTGTATGCAGACAACATAAAATGCAGTCATGTATAAGAAACACTTTTCGTCACATTTGTAGTGGCACGATACATATAAATTGAAATCCTGAAGTAAAGCTAATGGACGACCGAAGAAAGTCTTGTAATGCAAATCGTCGGTAAGCAAAAATTAAGCAGTCCAACGGCCATTTGAACATATCCACGGTATTCGTCGTCATTATTTCGCTTCAAAGTGAGTTCTATGGTCGAGCCACTCACTGACCGAAAGAAAATTTTCGCTGATCTGGGCACATACATTCGAGTTTGATCTTTTATGGATTACAGCGCATATGAATCATGTTTATAAACTCGAATAAATCTTTGGCTTTCAGCGCACAGGCAAGTCCGTGGATAATTCGGAGTCACCAGCTCACCCTTCGAATTCCGTTAAAAATGTGTGACCTCTGAGAAATTTACTCCTTTTGAGATTTCAGTTTACTGGTCACTCTTGCGGACTTTATTTATTAAGCTTTTGATTCTATTCGACATATTCTTCATCCTCTTAGAAATACTACAGGAAAACAGCGAAAACGTCCGATATCCTCCTCTTGTGCACTTCTCGCCAGCAAATCCAAAAGATATTCCAGGCTACAGAGGGCTGAGTAATTTCGATATATTATTCATAAAGTTGCTCCCGCTATAACCTTCGTCCCATTTTTTTAACAACCTTTATCGTTTTTGCGATCTATCACGGAAGTCAAAAATATACCTTTCGGGAATCGTGCAAAATACGTAGTATCGCCGAGGTTTAAACCAGGGCACCAGTGTGTTGGAAACGACGGTGATACTACTGAGCTATTGCCGCACGACAAACTTGCTGATTTAAATTTAAATGATGGAATAAAAATTTATCATAATACGAATGACCAAAATTGCAGGCATGTTTCCTTAAAGTCACCTCCCGCCAAACGGGCCAATAGTTTAATAAGATTTTTGGATGTCAATTACGAGGACGAAGCGTGTGCGATATGCTATAAACGTCTTCAAAAACTTTCGGAGATTGAAAAGGATATGCAAGGGCTGAAGATGGAGATAGAAAAGTTGAAGAAACTTCCTCGTATTTTCCCCGAACAGAAGCAGTCCCTAACGATGGAACATGAGGGAGACAAACGCACATACGCAAGCACAGCTTCCGCAGCCTTCACATCCAATAAGGAAGATGACGTTTTGTCTACGGAGCTTGGTGAAGCCGTTAAACGGTCTTTAGTAAGGAAAGGAGGCAACCGGCAGAGGTCCCAGAAAATGAAGAAAAGAGTTTCGGAAGACAAAGGTAATATTTCATCCAAAAATGTAATTCCCTGAACCCCAACGTCGGACAGTAATCACTCTCATGTTGAAGTGCCCGCATCCACGAGTAACGCCACCTCTGTGAACTACCACCCTAGCGTAGGCGGGCAAATTAGGACCTTGCCAATAAACATAAGTGAAATATCGCAATACGCGGTGTCCCAGCATTCACGTCCGGCATTCCGAAGGAACGATTGTCACACGATCTAGATCTTTTTCATGAATATGCCAGTGCAGTTCCGAAGAAAGGGGAAATTAATGCCATGAAAAAAAGCTATCCGACTAGGCAAAGCTGACCCTAGCCGTTACATGAGAACATCCCCAAGGCCCCTAAGAATTATTTTTGAACACAAAACACAGGCAGCACTTCTGTGAGAAGAAAGAAGGACCTTACGAGGATCGCAAGAAAAAGTTTTTTTAGCCAGAATACCAGCCAAGCGAACGGCTGAAAAAGAGGGAACGACGAAGAGAATTGAGGAAGAGAATTGACAGAGGGGAGAAACGGCTGAAAATCAAAGACGGTCAAATAGTCCAGAGCAATGTGTTCTTCCTGTGGCAAAAACATGGATCAATTAAGGCTGGGTCTCCCGGACGAATCGATCATTGAAAGTCATCTCCGAAAAGGTACATCGATTATTCAACAAGCTGGACGACCTTAGAAACGCTTGTGAATGAAATTAAACCAGACATTTTGGCTTTCGCTGAAACGTGGCTTACAGCAGACATTACTGATTCCTAAATATCAATCTGAGGATATCAGGACTTCAGGAAAGATAGATTAAGTCGAGGAGGTAGAGTCAAAGTTTATGTCACTCGCATGCTGACCGCCATGGCTGACATACAGTAGATTGCCTAACTCATAAAATGTCTGTATCAGAATTTGAGGTAGAAGCAGGGCAGACATTTTAAGGTGTAAGTTCTGTTTGTTGTATTAAATTGATGAAGAAAAAGCTGGTTAATAATAAAGAGATCACTTCAGATCAGTTTATTCAAAGGGAAAACGGGGCTAAATGGGGTAAAATCAGACGTTACTTGCTATCCAGGAATTTTCCTACGCTATTGCAAGCTACAGACCAAAACGTTTTGCTTTTATGCGCAGTTCTATGAATGAGCATTAATATAAGCCGGAAAAATTTAGAATATATCCTTTCAGAGAACGGTAAATTTTGTTTTGTTTTCACAAAAATCAGGTGAATGAAAGTTTGAGAGCTTACATTGTTTTGGGAAAAAATGATGACAAATTTAGTTGAAAAATCAAGTTTTGCAAAGTTATGGCGTTTTGTACCAAAAAACGCTATAATAAACTTTTGTGAATGTACTTTGTTTTACCCCACCGATTTCATGAGTTAGGACACTTTCTGTAAATATTCCATTACGGGATGTGGAACTCTTTAGCATTACTATATCTGCTAAGTATTCCAGACCACTGACGATATCAGTTGTGTAACGTTCACCTTATCAGACTTCCGATCAGGATCTCATTTTCATAACGGAACTCTATAAAAGCCAGCGAGAAGAAAGATGTCCTCATTATTGGGGATTTTAACGCTCCTGGTATGGACTGGTAAACATGGACTCTGCCGGGAATGCCAGATCACTTCAACCACAAACTACTAATCTAACTACTATCTAATCATTAGTAGAGACGACAATTGCATCCTTGCATTAAGTTCTTACGTGCCGCTTGGACGAAGTGATCATTGTGTTCTTGCTTGGGAGTACAGTCATTTTTCTGTACCAAAACGTCGTACAGTTAGGCAGAGAAATGTATGGAAAGGGGATTATCCCAAAATGAAAGAATTACTGAATGGGATAGACTGGAGCCCTGCACATGTACCTGACCCAAATGCTGCCTGGTTCTTCATAAGTAAATTGATTCAGCAGTTGGTAGAGAAATTCTGCCCACTTAAAAGGCGATCATGCGTCTCCCGACCCGAGTGGGTGACATCGGAAATAAAAAAAGGAATCTCAAGAAGAAAAAGAAGACTGTGGAGAACATATGCCAGATATCAACAACCTGAACATTTTCCGCTTTTAAGAAACAGCGAAATCGGTGTCGGAATCTTCTGAGAAAAGAAAGATCAAACTTTGAGTCAGAAATAGTCAAAGACATACCAAGAAATTCGAAAAAGGTTTTATGCTTACGTTAATAAGGCAAAAACGAAATCGCGACTGCATTCCTTGTCTTAAAGACAATCAGGGAAACAGGTTAATTGATAACTCTGATAAGACCTGCCTCTTATCCAATTTCTTTATGTCCGTGTATACCGAGGAACCATTTTTGACGAGGATGAATACTACAGTACTGCCACATCTACGAACAAATAAGCACGTGTCGTTCCCAATGGACACAGTAAGAAAAACTCTGAAACAGCTACAGCCCACTAAATCACCTGGCCCAGATGGTATATCCGCAAAAGTTCTCAATGAACTCACAGAACAGCTGGCCCTTCCGCTCTCCAAGATATTTGAAAGTTCGATGGAGGCGGGGGCTCTGCCTACCGAGTGGAAGATAACCAACATAACCCCCATCTATAAAGGAGGAGGGAGGACATCACCAAACAGTTTCCGACCAGTCAGCCTCACAAGTATCTGTTGTAAAATGATGGAGAATATAATCAAAACGGAACTAATAAGGCATCTTGAAGAGAATAACTTGCTCAGTTCATATCAACATGGATTTTGAAGTGGTCGATCCTGCCTCACAGACCTGCTCACATCCTTGGAAATTTGGATTAATCATTAGAAACTGGTTTGTCAGTCGATGCGGTCTACAATGAATTTGGCGAAGCCTTTGACATGGTTCCATACAGAATTTTGATCTTTAAGCTGCGTCAAATGGGTGCGACTGGCAACCTACTCAAATTGTGGGCTGACTTTCTCACAGGCAGGCGCCAACGTGTTTGTATTGGAGACGCCAAGTCTCACTGGGAAACCGTACACACAGTGAAGTTCCGCAGGGCAGCGTTCTGGGTCCCATTTTGTTTCTGATATACGTGAACGACTGCCGTGAGTGTCTGACATGCAAGAAGTTAATGTTCGCTGATGATCTGAAGTTATTGAACTCGATTGAAAAACCGGAGGATGCGCGGAAATTACAACGAAACTAAGATAGCTTGCAAACATGGTGTGATGAGTGGCTGCTGAAGCTTAATCTTAACAGTCATCGAGATGTATTTTTATTTCTTCCTTTGGCACGCACAGTTAGATACCGACAGTTTTTTTCGGTAAACGCTATAGCAATCTGGAATAATTTACCTAGTAGCATCAAAATTCAGCAAAGCTATCCCTTGTTTACGCGAACTGTCACTAGTTTTCTACATTCAGGACACCTTCCAAAACTTTTGGGTGCTGACTCTGTTGAAGCTCTCTCTTCGGTTCTGATGGCGTTCACGGACTCTGAATCCTGTGCCGGTCTTCATGCTGAGGGCAATATTACTGGCTCTGCAGACCTCAATCGGCTTATTTCTCAGTCGAGAGCAAACAGCCGCTCGCCGAAATACCTTTTGTTGCAGAATATCGGATCCGTAACACTGAATAGAGAGGTTCTACACCGGGCACCTGTGTGAACGCGTCCCTGTCCAGAACTTTAATTACTCAATAAGCTGCAGTTTTTTCTCCTGAAAACACCTGAAACAACGATCAGGAGTTCTTTTCACTGTCAGCTTGACCCTCTACTGTATATATATATTTTACCTTGCCTGTAAACTGGCAATAAATAAATTACAAAAATTAGATTAAAAAAAATGCCAAATAATCCGACTGCGGTCTAGTTCCAAAAGGATGATTAGGTTTGAATACCAGTACTTTTTCAGTGGTCACCAACTCCAGGAGGTAAATATTCCAAAGGACTTGGCTATATGGATAACACCCACTCTTAAACCATCGTCGCACTGTGCGAATATAGCAAAGAGAGCTATGTGTTTCTTAGTTGCAATCAGATGATTCTTCGTTAATTTTTATGGAGAGCGTTTGGGCGCGTTTTTGGAACATTTATCCGGCTGGTATTGGCATTTTGCGTTCAGGCGTGGCGCCCTTTGTCGAAACATGAGAACGCTATGCTGGAGACAGTTCAATGGAGGGTGACGAAACTAGTCAGCGGATTGGAATGCCTACCCTACGAGGGCTGCCTAGCAAGACTTAAAATGTTTCCTCTCTTTTATAGGCAATACAGAGGGGATATGACCTTAGTCTTCAAACTGGTCAGAGGAGTTGATTATGCTCTTCAGATGGCTGACTGTTTTGAATTGGCAAATATGACAAGTCTCCGAGGTCAGCAATACAAACTGAAAAGAAAACACGCCAAGCGTGACCTGAAGGCCAACTTATTTTCCCAACGAGTAATTGAAGAATGGAACAAACTGCCCACTTCGTTTGCTCAGGCTGTAAGCATTGAAATGTTTAAAAGAAGACTTGATGAATTTTTACTTGATGGACATATATTTAGTCGAAAGCAATGACCGATATACTAAAACTGCTATCGCCATGTAATATTTGCATATTTTGCAAGCGTCTATTTGTTAATAGGGTTTTCAAAGGCCCTGCCTATCTCACTTATATATACTGAATTGTAACTATTGTTTTAAAAATGACGAATCAATGGGAATTAAATGTGCCTACCTTACTAATCATTTCTGTTGTTCATAGGGTTGCTCACACAGAAAAAAACATACTCTACTTGTATTTATTTTTACCACGGTATTAAGTTCGGAATTATGGGGCCCCTAGAACTGAAAACTGGGGAACACTAATCACGACCGCAACAGAAGTTGACTGCTCTTCACCGATGCACAAAAACCTGACCATGACTCACGAGGAATTTATCAATCCACTTGAGGAGGTTACAAGGGCTGGGTTCCAACTCTGGAGAGATTGCAATTTGGAACCATGTTGACAGTTTAATAAGTGCAGCGATTAGGTCTTCATGATTCTTTCCATAACCTTCTCGAGGATGCATGTCAAGTTTGTGGGTCTGTAATCTGTATCTTTCGCATTATTTTCCACTAGGTCTTAATTAGTACCTATTTATGATTTAATGCTTAAGTAAGTTGCCCGAGAGATGCATAAAAGGAGTTTATCAGGCAAAAAAGTCTGTCTCAGAGACACCGAGACATCCTTATTTTAATACGTTATCTAAGCTGTTTTTTATGGTTATCTGTCCTTCTGATTAGTGCTCCAGCTGTTGGACTATCTCACACCAGCTTTTTTTACCATGGTTTTTAGTCATGAATACTGAGGTTTGCGAATCAGTTTTACATTCATGCAAAGTTTATGCTTATACTTTTAACATGCTAACCGTGCGGTCTTAGAGATCCGGCCATCAAAATGGCATTCGACGTAGCTTTTCATACTCTGAGTTCAGTACACTCCTTTGTACTTCATGATAAAAACTAGCAACAGCAATTCCATTCTTTTGCAGTTATAAGAGAATTTTGTATATATATATATGGTCAAATCCGCCAGATGATATAATTTTGTGGATTTAAGAAGGATATTGGTCTCAATACCCAGGGTAAATATCTACCCAGCGAACGTCCGCGTAAGATATCTTACGCGGATGGTGACTTGTAATGAAAGCATAACCAGAATACCTGACTTTAATGTGGGAGGACAATTTTCATTGACATTGCCATTGCAATTGCCATTCCTGTTGGTGGCTATCTACCATCCACCAACGAATTTCCTTTGACGTGCCTTTCCGAGCAGATGTTTTGTTTTCTTTCCACCAGCGTTCGTTCTGGCATCCACAACCCATCCCTGAGCCTGAGTTATTCGCGCTTACAAGCTCAGTGCAACTTCTAACTTTGCTTAAGGTAGTATTCCTTATTTGAAAAGTACAGTTCCGGCTTCAACAGTTATAGCTTCGCAATTGTATGAAACAGATAATTGCGCAGGTTTGTCATCGACAGTAGATTCATTGGCTTATCCTATTGTTGCTTTTGGCTCCGTTGACAGAATGACCGATTTTACTTACTTCAAGGGTTTGTGTGTGCCAGAGCTTGCAAACCTTGGATCATGTCACCACAATGCGCTTTTTTGTGGTTAGACACCGATCTGGCAAAGTAATAGCCTACAAAGATGTCACAGTCGGACGTGGTCATGACATGCAAATGATGTCAGACATCCTATAAAGCTGCATCTCCTCCCGCCAGTTTACGGATAATGATTTAACCCACAAGTCCAGCTAAACTGACATATTCACTCGCTCCAAATCTTCCAACTCTTCATGATTATTCACGTCTACCATTTGACTCATGCCACGATGTCCGCTGGAAGTAAAGCTTCCATTGCTGGGTCTGATTTTAACGAACTGGTACTAAAAGGGAAATTACGGAACTCCTGCACTTAAAAACTTGTTCACAAAGACATTTATGGTATGCATCGCATCTTACTACGACCGTCTTCCGGAAATCTATAACCCGAAAGCTTTAAAAGTTCCTAGGTTTGACAACATTCAGTTGTGATTCAGGATGATGGACCTTGAGTCTTCACAAGTTCGGCCCCTTGTCTCCAAATGTACTTTGTATGGGGGTCCAGCCTGCTAGGCCTTTCCTGTAATCACTCAGCGATGCCACTACTAGAAACTGTGACTCTTAGAAAGCAGTTCTTTTGAAGAACTCAATCCTCCGCATTCAACTACCACGGCTTATTAGTCGAAACATTTGTAACTTGATGCAAAACTCTGCTATATTTCGGATGGATCTGTTTGGGTTGGAGAGCGATTAAACATTCGAAGACTGACACCCATATGAATTTTCTCATCTTCAAACTCGAGCCTTTCGCACCTAAAGGACATCAAACAATCGTGCTGAGTGAAATTTTACGTTGTCGATTATGAATAAGCTTATAACAGGAAAAGTATTAGTAAATGTAATCTGTCACACCTCAGCTTTATTTTGTGAATTCTGGATAACCATGGGTGCGCTTGCCTCAGTTAACCATTTGCGAAACAGGTTTTCGTGATCGAGAAGACCGTGGTCTTTGTTCATTTGCTTAGGTATTTTGAAGCTGTTTGCTCTCCGGATCTGCATGGATTGGAACCCGAAAAATTGTTTGCTCGCGCTCTACGATTACCTATAAAGAAGTTTTGTAGGACGGGAATAACAGAATAGCAACAAACTTTCACGAGACAGTCAGAAAGCCTGTTTATAGTTTGAGGTTGACTCGATAAAATGAAATTTAGTTTGACCAGTTTGTTCCTATGGGTAAAGGACGCAATCTGGCATCCAGTAGCCATCAGATCCAGGTATTCCTCTTATCCTTACAATTGTCCATTCCTAGCAAGTATAACGTTGAATCCAAAACGGTTTAAAGAATCATGCGCATACACGCTTCCCTTAAATTGTCCAGAATTTTCGACATAGGTTCATCTACCTTTTAGTATTCCGTTCAATTGCTATCAAAGGAAACCTTTTTTACCCGATACAAAGTAACGATCACAAACTTCACTTGCGATCTGACTTAGCTTTTCCATGGTTGGTTATTATAAGTTATTGCTAATATGGTATCGATTTCATCGTTATGAAATAGAGGTTAATCTTTTTATCCAATTCAGAGCCAGGTGAAATGCAACTTCTGCAATGGATTTTACGACTTCGGCAGTGATCAGCCAGTATGTTCAATTTGTCACGCGTTTGTATATGATTTCTCCACGGACTCCCTCGACGAAAGTTGTTCGGCGAAGGAAAAAGAGGCCTCAAATGACAGCGGAAATGAGGAGCCTGAACGCGTTTCCGACTTTTTTCCTCTAGGTGTGTCACAGGAGAACCTTTTCCGATATCCGCCGAACGCCGCTGTACCCACTTCATCCGCTTTTCATGCTCCAGCACACCCGCGCCCTTCACACAGGGCTTGTCCTTACCGCCAACAAAATTCTCATGGTAGCAGTGACAGCGGCAGCCACGGTTACCGACTCTCGGGTTCTGATCAGCCGCTTTCTAACCCGTCCACATCCTACTCCCTTGACAATCTGCCCGTAGAGGTACTGCTTAGAATTATAGACTACCTAGATGACGTCTCCGTGTGGACTCTGCGTGTGGCTTCACAGAGATGCTGTTCCATCATCGACAGTGAAATTCCAGAACAGCGTTGGGCAGAGTTCGTTGCCCATCGCTGGCCAATCTTCGTTCCTCGCCACCGGGTCTCCTCCTGGCGGCTTCTCTACCTAAACATGATGGAAAGCGTAACCTGCCGACTTTGTTTGAGTCGTCTGCACTCCCCCGTCCTCTTTCCGGTCGAGGGTCCCGACAGGCGTTTCAGGCGAATAGTTTCGGAGATAAAGAGTCTGTGTGCCGATCCTCCTTATGGCATTAAAGCTATGGCATTGGACACAGCAACCTATGCACACTGTCTGGCTGGTATTGCGGGCCCTCCGGGCTCGCCCTACGAAGGAGGTCTTTTCTACGTCCACATCCTGATCCCGGACAGTCATCCCATGCGTCCGCCTGTCATTAGATTCCTTACTCGCATTTTGCATCCAAACATCAGTTTCCACGGTGACATCGGCTTGGACTGCATTCGCCACAACTGGAGTCTGGCGCTGACCTTAGACAAACTGCTTCTTAGTGTGCAATCCCTTCTCACCGATCCCTACACAAAGGTTTGTATGGAACCGGCTATTGGCGCCCTGTACAATCGTGATCGAGACAAATTTGAAGAGCTTGCAAAACTGTGGACGTGGAAGTTTGCCTGTCACGACTACCTGTCAACGTCTTTTGTGTCACAGGTTTCACTTCCGGACTTTACGACCTGGTAGAGTTGGCAGCTGTATGGTTCTTTTGACCCAAAAGTCTGACACCTTGCGCGAAGAGGAAATTTCACTTTACTCAAACTTCTTTTGACGGCTAACTCACCCAAATCCTGTTGTTTCCTGCACTGGAGTTGTGTGACTTTCATTCTTTCAGACTAATCTCTAAAAGAACTGTTTCTCATTTCTTCCACCAACTATCTTGCATGCAGAATATTTTCTATTGTTTAACGAGCCACTGCTGTGCAAATAAATATCAGCAATTGAGATTTTTATGCTACCCTCATTTTGAAAGTCCTTACGTGGATAAACTCGCCATGAGCGTGGACATTCTCTTGTGTGCACTGTGCTCCGCTACCGTTGCCATAGCTATTCTGGGTATCTCGCTCACCGTAATTGATGATAGCCGTCATTATCTAGCGAAACAACGCTGAATTCATACGGGTTTCTTTATAGCGAGGATGACCTATTAAGCATCTATCTCTCCCCGACCTCCTCGTACCCACGCTATCCCAAAGTCAAGATAGCCCGAGCTGGGTGTGAGCGTGGTAGCTTACGCAGCAAACCCCACATGCGCTGCTTCCCACACATGCAAACCAGTCCCAAGCGTCTCGAGCCTCACATGGGTGAGCGATGCCGTAAAGGTTTCGTTAGGAAGTGGACATTGAAGCATGATAATCGTCGTGATATTTTAAGTTATTTTAAGTGATTTAAGCGCTTAATCGGTTTTAGGTTTACCTCAGCTTTGGCCTCCATTTCTGTCCTCTCTCTCTCTCTCTCGTCGATAAGCCCACCGCGATGTACGTGTCGGGACTTTAAACCAGTGTCTACGACGGAAGTTGCGCCTACGGCATGCTGCGCTACTTATGCGTTGAACCTGAACGTGTCAGTGGCGCAAGACGCGTTTATCTGCGCGATCCTATAACTACTGCCGTACAGGCTTATGTGACCCACCTTAGATGTGGAATTTCACCCTGTGTCAGCCACTGCGTCTGAGCCCATCACGCGTTGGTTGATAGACCCGGACAGTCGATTGGCGCATAGTTAAGGAGTGGACAGTGTTGGGGCAGCACTAGGGAATCCATCCATTCGCACGGCACACCAACGCAATTCTCATAATAACGAATCTGACGCGCATGAATCTATCCTGAGGCGTTAAGGTTCGTGGCTTGGAAGGCTGCTGATTTACGGGATAACTCAGTCATTCTTAGAACGGACAGCTGCAATGGCTCCTTATCGATATTACCTCTTTTACAGTCATGCCGGTGAGTATCGAGCTGCCCTTATTTTATCCGGGTAAATTTATTGGGGACCATGTCATGTGTGGAACACGCAGACGTATTATTTGGTTTTTCTCAGCTACTGCACCTGCGCCCACCTCGGCCGTCTTAAAATTGCCTTGCTATCGGAACAGGAAAGCTGGGAGAGGATATCTATAGATGCTACACAATTCGGCTTCACTGTAAAGCAATTAACGTCCAAGCCACCGATGCTGCGACCACTGCGTGGGGTGCGCGCTGGGCGTCATAGCCTTCGACTTTCGAGATTTCGTGATGAAAGTTCGCCGTTTCTGTCTACCAAATACACTCACTTAGAGTTCGTTAGACGTCGACATAATTTTAAATTAACTTTCCACTTAAATGTAGAACTGACTCGGTGAAATTCTGTCTCAGAGAGTTTATGTTCTCTGAACACTGTAGAACGCATATGTGGCCCTTCTCACTGACCTGTTTTCTTGACCGAGTCTACGTTCCGAGGTGGGGTGCACTCCTTCGGACTTTGCAGTCATATCCGGGTACATTTTAGCAGTCATTCTTAGCGATTTATAGTCGCTATCATAAAGGGTTGAACAGGTTTCCGAGCCCTTTGACCCTAGTGGTTGAAAATTGTCACTCAAAGCACTCCGATACTGAAGTTGCCTTACTCGCTCTCACCTTACTTTTCCTGTCTTATAATCCGTCCTTCAACAAAGGGGACAGAACTACCCAAGCTACCGCACCTACTTTGTGAATTTAGTATTACTCAAGTCCATATTGCAATACAATTGGCAACTTAAGGTGTCTTTTTCCTGCTTTCTATTCCTCTCTGGTGGTTTTGGCAACTGGTAGAGGCGGCTTCCTCCAAAATGTGAGGCGGCGCGCGTGTTTCAATTGCCTTTTATTAATTCTGGACGCGTTTAATTAATCCTTGGCGTACCACACACAACAGTTCCGTCAATGTATGAAGGCTGCCAACTGATGAAATGACTCAGTCCTCGTGGTCGGTGCTAGGAGTCAGGCTCAATGTTTTTTTGCAATGTAACCTTTATAGTACGCTTACGAAGGTGAGATCCGAGTCTCCGTTCCTCTGAAGGACTGTCACAAAGTTCGCGGACAAGGTCGTGTATTGCACTCGTAAG
Organism: Schistocephalus solidus; assembly: GCA_017591395.1. Classification (NCBI taxonomy): domain Eukaryota; kingdom Metazoa; phylum Platyhelminthes; class Cestoda; order Diphyllobothriidea; family Diphyllobothriidae; genus Schistocephalus; species Schistocephalus solidus. The sequence continues at coordinate 37,784 of WEDG01000701.1, read as the reverse complement.
CAGACTGCTTAGTGTCGTCAGCTACTGCGCCCGAGCCCATCTCCGATCGCCTTGACCCTGTTAATGTTTTCGACAAACAAATCGACAGCCGGCTATATGGTATTATCGTAGATTTATTCAAAAACTTGAAAACGCGGTAAAATATGGCACATTATGGTATTTATTCAGCAAACCTGGTTTATAGAATAGTGCCCATTTGTCTTCAAGCACAGTTATCGGTCTCATGCTCAGAAGCAGGAGTTCAACCGACGAGCTCCAGCAGTTTGTTAAGCTTCTCAATTTCTGCCTCGATCGGGTCAATAGTTTCTAAGCCCTTCTTCTCCTACAATGGATGCAAGTCAGATAATTAACAAAAGGCACAAGGAACTATAGACTTCCATCAAAAAGTTGCTGGATTTATTCGTCTTGGTGCTCACCACGCCTTCTTTGCGTTCGAACCATATCGATTTTCACACTCTGGCAAAACATTCTTGCAGCTTCTGGAGTATGTATTTGGAAGAGAAATTACTGACAAAGACCGGGGAGAGTAGAATGGCCATTTCTGGCTTATTAGCCGTTATCAGACTGTCAGACCCAACCCCTGGTTTTGCGCTACCCAGAACGTGACGAGTGAGTCCTGTAACCGATCCATGAGCACCTACCGACCAATAAAAATATCCAAGATCCAAACCGGCAAGATCACGAGCCCGTGGTGCAATGGTTAGAACGCTAGACTTCTAATCAACAAGTCGCAGGTTTGAGCCTCGGATGGCGCAGCTCCTGGGGTTAGGTATGGCTGTCTGATGACGGCTATAAGCCAGAACTGGCCATTTCAATCTCCGTGGTGTGGGTAATGTTCTTCTGCCTATAATACTAGCTGTTATGCCGCCGCTGGTAGGGCTCGAGAGTGAGCTCCTAGGTAGAACGGGATGAGTCCCGTAACCGATCATCGAGCGCCTACCAACCAGTGTATATACTTAGATTATATACCTCAGTCGGCAATTTTTTCATGCAGTGCAAAGCTAGGCTCGGATTCGTTCCTTAGTGTGGGTAAAGTCAACCGTTGCGAATAAGCGATTTTGCCTTCACGAGGACAGTAACCAATAGGAGAGGCATGGAGGCCATCACTAGGATCAATATGTTATCCAGCCGAATTAGTTGTAGTGTAGTAGTAGAAGTAGTTATTCGTCCGTCTTAATAGACAGCGAGCGCCTTTATAGAACGTTCTTTGTCGTTTCTGTGGTGGATGTACTGAAGTACTCTGACAGGGCGTGCAGGCTTCAACGTTGTCTTGGGCAGGAAGCTATCATCACCAACCTGTTGGGTCTAGGTGGAAAACTCCCGGGCATAAAGTTATTTTAGACGGTGAAGCAATTACGACGGTAGATCTAAGGAGTGCGCGTTAACCTAAGTTTCGCAACTCCTCCATTGAAAACTCCACACAGTCTTTCCCACGTTAAACATAGTTTTCGCGTCGAGTTCTGAGGACGTTTGTTGCTTTTGGGTGTAGGACTAACTGAATCCTGGCTCAAACCCTAGGGTCTTCCCGCACGCCTTAGTACTTCTCGTTTCCCATCCGTTCGATTTTTCCAGGTGATGGTTCTACTTTCTATCACCGGACTGTGAGGAAATAGCAGATCAGTTTCTCATTCCGCTACCTCGATTGGTTTTTGGTCGATAGGACAGCGGGCGATAGTGATGAGGCGGCTTGAATTAGTCAGCCCCTCGAGCAGAACTAGGCTCGTGGTCCTAACTTCTCAAAATATGCAGTCTTCTAGCCAAAGAATAAAGCAGGTAGTTCAGACACGGCCTTTACGGTATTCCATGTTTTGTCGATTAGAATTGTTGCTTTTCGTGTGCGTACGGGGAATCTCAAATAGAGCCAGTCTATACTTGATCTTGAAATCAGGTCGACTACCTAGACACCACTATAACGTAACAATGAACGAAAAGGGCAAACCGATTATGTAAGCCTGCAAACAGATACGGTCGCCTAGCAACTGGAATCCTTGATCTGCGGATATGGGCCTATGCACTTAAAATGTTACTTAGATCAGTTCCATTTGCAAGAATGCCCTTCACGAAGACGTAGCCGCGCTGGTTGGTCAGAACGGCCGACCTATCATTAGTGAACCCTATATGTATACAGGAAGGCAAGGTTATAACTATTTAAAGGCCCACGGAAGGGCTTTTCACCAGTCTGTGACGAATTTTGGCTTTGTTTTTTTCTGAAAGTTCAAAATTGCAGGCCTTTTCTCTGCCGGCTCCAAAATTCAGACTAAGTTCAGCCTTGATCTACTGAACTAAGCAGATACATAGATTGATATGGGCAAATCCGCGAAAATATATGAGTGAATTTCCGTTCTTCAGCGTTTAGGCTAAATAAGCCACTGAGTCATCTTATTGATGATCCACTTAAACAGGGTTCACTGCGGTTGGCCCTGCTGGTCAGATAAACCGTGGTAATGGAACTGACGATACTTAACCAACTGAAACATTACCACGTCTGCATTTCGCCATCCGTTTTGCCTAGAGGGATTGCGTTTTCTATTTGAAAATGCGCTTAAGGCCGCCGGTTAACCGCCACACGTTCAATAACACCACTGTTACTTAACAATGAGTTGACTTTGCATCTCGGTCACAGAATCCAATTACCCCAGTCAGTTGCCACGTCCTCACATCTCACACACACACGCTCTCCGCTACTTTGGGACAGAGGTTTGTGATGAGAAACGATCGGCACTAGATTAGGCCCGGAGCAGAACGAAACGAGCAGGTCACTTGCTGTACTAATTGAGCCACGGGCTCGTTGTCTTGTCAGTTTCATTGGTCTGATCTCAGGAAAATGTTTATCCAAATTCTGAAATGTGTTTTCAAGTAGAAAAAATTCCTCAAAGAGTATTTTAATATCGACCATCATGCGGCACAATCCAGGGAGATTCCGGAACCTTCAGGATGCCGGCTTTTGAGTGTACTTCTTTTCGGCCGCCTGTAAATCTACACTCGGCAAAACAGACTACTTAAGTAGTACACATTTTTGCCTATTGATTTTTCAATTTCGTTATAAATTCAAATATTTCATAGAAAAGCAAACTTAAAAGTTTCCTTTCTTCCACTCCTTTATTATTCAATCATGTCTTCTTCAAATTCGAAGAAAGGCTATCTTTCGGGTTTAAAAATTCTAATTGGGAGCTTTTTAAGACCGCACGATGCTCATTCGAATAGCATTGTTTCTGAAATTTTGTCAGTGCTCTTCATGAAGTATAAAACAAAGTCCCCATCAATTAAAAACGTAACGAAAACTAAATGGTATCTTCCTACTAAAATAGCGGAATAAATGCCGCTCTTTACCTCGTGCGCAGCCTCCGGCATGTAATGAAAGAGCGGTGAGCATGACTCTGCAGATGGGTAGACGAAACTACTACGCGAAACGTCAGACACCTAATAAACCTCTCCCGCTGAATGCCCCTTCTTCCTTTGAGATACCACTTGGGAATCACATTTTCACTTTCATTAGAGGAATATATAATTCTTCTTCCACGCAAAGCATACAAAATACAAATTTAAAACGCTAAACGCAAATGCAACTGCAGAGTCAGGCTCAAACTTATCCGAAAATTGAAAAGATTTTTACTAACTAAAAAGTAAAAATTCTTAAAGTATGCCAATTGAGAAAGTGATTGGCCATCTAAATGCGCACAAGAAAGGATAGTTTTTGGGTATGTTTTCTCAAAAATCTATTTGAATATATAGTGGCATCGAAAATCAATCGAAAATAATAATAATATTTTACCGAGTGTTTTTTTGCAGGCGGCCGAAAAGGGTGCATTCAAAAGCCAACATCCTCGCCTGTATGAAAGATCACAGGATTATGACGCACGATTTTCAACATTTAAACTTCGCGTAATTAATCCTTCCCAGTCGACAAGGCGTTTCAGAACTTTACTTAATATTTCATGAGATCAATCCCTGGGTAGTAACCTGGGTTGAATGCTGCCACCACCTATTTTTCCCGCCTCCGTCCGAGGGTTTGCTCAATCGGTTGCTTCACGTACTCTCAATTTTAGTCCGCTAGAGGCCAGTTTTTAGGAGTACAACTTTTGTTCACAGCCACAGTCCCTATGCGAAAGCCTGATCTATTTATGATTTCATTTATGGTCTTAACGCCTGGCGTGAATTCATTCCTGCCAAAAATGTGTAACAACCTCGTATTTATGGGTGGATTCGGCCAAATAACTGTTAAAATATTGCCCCCGAGTGGTGTCAAGTGGGGTCCGCTCAGATAAGCCTGCTTAGACGACTTTAAATATATGTACAGCGTTGATAACGAGTATGTTTGCATGGGCACGGGATGGTCGACCACATTATAGGGTGAGATATTTATTCGTGTCTATCAGTCTCCTGTTGTTTCATTGTATGCCTCTTTTCAGTCGAACGAAGTTGAAAAACCTAAACGATTGAAAAGACCAGGGCCGTTTCAACCGTACCTTGAGTTCAATCGAATGGAAGATCCAAGTTAATTTGCGGACTAAGTAAACACAAAATAAGTTGCACATGATTAACATACATCCTCTCATAATTAGTGTGAGACTAGATTTAATATGAGAAGGTTAGGGTCCTCACAGTTTTACTCATCTGATTTCCGTATCCATTGCCTGGTGCTTTCAGTGAAATGTTTCTTCAGAATTTCCGTTATGAAATCATGAAGTTTCCTATCGGCTGATTCTTTTACTACACGAAGTTGAGTTCAGAAGTACTTAAAACATTTAAACACGTCCGCGGCCTGAATATGATTTCGACCGTTCTTTCGGTCCGTTCTGTAAGCAATTCTTTCATCACCATTCCAGTATGGTAGGTGTTATCACGACAAAGTGCTGAGAGAATGCATGTATTCTTACCCCACCGAAACGTATAAGAAGACTACAGGCTTACCTTTGGTTTCTTTCGTAGATTCGGTGACAGCTTCACAGACGTAATCTGACCACTGAAAGTTTGCAAAAAGGTAATTAGTGAAGTTTTAAAGTAAATAAACCAGGATTCACAGATATACACCGTTCTGACGTTGACTTCTTCAAGCAGTCGTCAGTAAAGACGTCTTGCTGACTGTTCCGATCTATTCCCGTGTAAAACGTTCCTACGAAATACCAGTTGCAGATCCCAATCACCCTCCGTGGCCAGTCAAATCTGGGCGTGCAGCCCGTTGGTTTGAATACTACCAGTTATAACGTCAAATAATCAGGAAAAGCTAGGCGTCATGGCGCCAGTTATGGGGGGGAGGGGAGCTGCGGAATTTCGGGCGCTGAGGAATGCAGAAAAAGGCCCCGAGACATTGAGTTCCCTCGGAATCGGCCCGAAGCTGTTAACGATCCGACGAAAGCCGATGACATGTAGAGGCCTGATTCCAGGCGTCTGTTGTAAGGCTACACCTCTCACGCATACTTTCAGGCGCGTACCATTGGCAGTCTAGTTGGCGGCCAATCACAGCTATCCGCACCGACCAATCAGGCCGACTCAGACACGCCCTTGCTCAAGGCGCTATGTCAACTCCCCCTCTCTGACTCGGCGCACTAATTCTAGCGCCGCCGGACGTGTGTTCTCGTTCAGCTGCCAACATTTCCAATCGATTTTCGAACCATTCTGTGCAGAATACAATGCCTTATCTACTGACCTAACGTTCGTGGCAGTTCGGGTCTGCTCGTGGTTTGAGCTACCATGACAGAAGTTCTGAAGGACTGAAATTGGTTTCGGTGACCAGTGAACTGCACCTGCACTGCGTTTTCTGAACATACTGGGGCAGTGGCTTCGACAGCGAATACCTACATAACTGACGTCGGTTTCTGCCTAGTGGTTGGGTTAGTGAGCCAAAGCGCTAGAGGAGAAAACCTCGAACAAACAATCCGAGCGGCTGCTGGTGACCCGCCATTATTCAAAATCCCCAAGAAACCTCATGAAAAATGTCTGATTACAGTACTACGATCCATGCTACGGCGTCTGCGAGAACCGACGCGCTCCGTAACCCTGGTTCAGTGGTGTGTGCATATACAAGCTGGACTACTCAACCGGCAACGGACTCTTGGTGCTGGATGCTGGAATGTGCGAATTTTTCTGGACACAAGCACCCAAAGTCTGACGACATGCAGTCTTCACCAGTAACACGTGGATGTCTGCTGCCTGTCTGAAGTCTGAATCCCCCACTCAGTTGCAAGAGAAATAAAGATCCCGGGAGTCAACTCCCACTTCACCCTGTACCACAGCGACCCACGGTACTCGTCTGGTAAACACGGTGTGGCTATTGCCTTTTCGGAACTTGCAAACCGTGCACTACTTGCATGGGAACCTGTCAATGGCCGAATGGCTTACGCGCGACTGAAGGGTCACTTTACCAACATCTCTGTCGTCTCCGTGGACGCACCAACATCAGTTGCCAAACAGCGCTATAAAGACACCTTCTACTCACAGCTGCAGGAGTTCGTAAAAAGACTCCCTCGCCGTGGTCTGTTGATTGTTTCCGGAGACTGGAATGGTAGGACTGGACCCGGTACTCGTCAAACAGTCACCTTATTGCCCGGTTTGGGCTTGGCTCTTGATGTGACAATGGTGAGAGAATGCTGAATTTTGCTGATTAGAACCAATTGTTCGTCACGGACAACAGGCTTTCAGTACCGCCACAAACATCTGCTGACTTGGTATTCAATTGACAGCCATACCGCGATTGACTACATTCTAGTTGGTTCAAGGTTCTGCAGCCGGGTTCACTATAGCAGATCGACGCGTGGTGCCGAAACTGGTAACGCCCACGGGTCGGACTATGTTCTCGTTCGCACACGCCTGAAAGTGCACCTCTCATCTGCACCCAAAATGCCACTGCGAGACGCCTCGATGTCGCAAAAATCCGGCAACCCAGCACTGTCGAGGCCCTGATCAAAGAAATCCGGTCCCATTTTATGACTCAAGTCGACAGGGAAGGCAGTGACCAATGGTCATCACTGAAGACATCCGTCTATGGAGCAGCTGAGAAAATTCTCGGATTCACCCAGCGGCGCCGCAGTGACTGGATCAGTGGATGAACCCTGCAGTTGTCTGCCCAGACGGTTCCAACCAGGTCCCACAACGATGCTCCCTTCCGCCAACTCCGGAACATGACAGCAAAGACAGCTAGGGATGACCGGCAGAAATATTGGTCTGGAATAGCGACGTCCATGGAGCAGACCTCAAACGTTAGTGACACACACAAGCTCTACCAAATTATCCGCCAAGTCATTGGAAAGCCCTCGACACTTAGTGACTCTGTTCGCAATATGAATGGTGGCTTTATTGCTGACAATCCGGCCAAGGTCGATCGCTGACGTGAGCACTTCGAGCACCTCCTCAACTTTGATGAGCAACTGATCACACCCTCGCCATCCTCTGCACCTGAATTTAATCCCTCTCCAGCCTATGCAGTGTCGTTCGACCCTCCTTCCGAAGGAAAAGTTGCGGATGCAATACAGAGGCTGCGCAACAACAAGACGCCCGGAGAGGATGGTATTCCCATAGAAATCTACAACGCCTGTGTCGAAAATTTGACACCCTGGTTTAATGAGGTAAATTGAGTGTGGAGAGACGAAGTAGTTCCTAATGAGTGGGGTTCGGACATTCTCTGGCCTGTCTTAAAGAAAGGAAATAAGACAGTGAGGGAACTACCACGGCATAAGCCTCTTCGACGTTGCTGCGAAGGTCTTCACTATTGTCCTTATCAGACGGCATTACGTGACTCTCTGGAAGTCCCTACACGGTTCTGACGGTGTGGAATTTGCACCCGGACACTGCCTGACTGACCTAGACTACGCTGACGATATCGCCTTGCTAGCCTCAAGCTTTGGTGATCTACAGTCTGTTGTGTCGCTGGTGAATGTGATCACTGCTTCGGTCGGCCTATCCATAAACACTGGGAAGAACAAATTGTTTTCGAGCTGCAGCCCTGACAAGGAGAAAGCATCCCTCGGGATTGATGGCTGCCAACTTGAAGAAGTAGGTAGTTTCAAATACCTCGGGGCGAGGATGCTGCCCAATGGACAGAGTAAGGACGACATTGTCTCCCTAAACGACGCTGCTCGCCGGGTTATCTCGATTTTTTGAAAGTGCCTGTGAACCCGACGTGACCTATCCGTCGCCACGATGGTCCGCGTGTACCGTGCATCCGGCCGATTGCTCCTCCTCTCAGGTTGTTAATTCTGGGTTTCGCGAGTGGAAGATGTGCGAAGGCTTGAGGTATTTGACCATCGTTGCCTGAGGATCATCATTCGAGTGAAGTACACAGACTACGTTTCAAATGAGGCAGTCCGCACCCGCTGCGACAATATAGCCAGAAAATCTCAGGCCATCCAAGAACGACGACTGAGGTGGTTTGGGCACATCCTCCATCGCCCGCCTCACGAGCTGAGTTCTACTGCTTTCGATACGGCACCATTGACCACGTGTAGGCGTCAAATAGGAGGTCAACTAAAAACCTGGCTTAATATGCTTCGGCTAGACATGGGGGTGGTGCTTGAACCTTCGGTATTCGGCGGCCGTCGCTGGAGAAAAGAAAAGGTTGAACTATTCAGGTTTACTGCCGCGAATCGTCACGCGTGGAGAGGTACAATACGTGACATCATTGAGGCCGGCTGGATCAGACATGATCGCAGTCGTAATAAGTACAAGTTTCTGGCCTCGAGATGACCCCTGTTTTGCATAATCTCAGGATATTTCAATCATGTCATGATGCCCGCTTTTGAACAAGCCTCTTTCCGGCTGCCTTCATAAAAGATAACACGCTGTAAAAATGACTACTTAAGTACAGTAGATTGCCTAACTCATGAAATGTCCATATCAAAATTTCAGTGAAGTCAAAAATTTGGTCAAACAGTCCCAGTTTGTTCTTGACTTCCCTTTAAAAAAACGTTAATTACGCAGGAATTCGACAGCGAAACGTCTTATTAAAGCATTTTTGAAAAAGGTTACTTATTACAGGAAATATTTTAGCTAATAATATGCATATATTTTCCCAGCTTTTGTTGTGGACGTGGATTTTTCATGGCAGCGAGTTTTCATGTTTGTGTGAGTCTACAAATATGACCCAGGCGGCCGTCTGCATTAGAAAGAATGCTCAAGAAGTTACTGCTTCGGTAAATGCTTTTAAGAAATATGTTATTTTGAGCGTTTTACCAAACACATCGAACGGAATGTACATTTATGGGCAGTCATATAAAGACACTGAAAATCGTAAAGAATTCGCCTCATTTTCAAGACTATCTGCAACTCGTTGTAATAGAAAACTCGAAACATTTATAGAGAAATTTAACAATAGAATAGTCCTCTTTATATACACCAAATGGTACGTTTACGATTGCACCTGACGATTCCATTTAAATTTATTAGTCATTGCCAAACCTGTGAACATGTAAGCTTATGAAATATTATATTCCTGTGACGTCCCTATCGGCGCAATGAAGTGAAAATCTGCTTGCCTTGGTCAAAAGAATCTAAGACAATGTGCAAACGGAAGAAAAACGACGAATTCTTGTGAAACGGTGTTGGAATGCGCACTTTCATGTTAGGCTGCTTGATGACGGCCATACTTTACGTTGCGTTTAATCTAGAGGAATATGTATGTACAAAACTCTGAAAAATACTATTTTTAAAAGTATTTCGGCTTTTCTGCTTCATTCTCTCGTTTAATTGCATGGTCAGGCTTCCTATACATTTAAAACTTCAGTTTACTCAACTAGGTCAATTTTTCACATTTTCGTAATCTGTACCTATTCTAAAAAAATTAACATTTCTAGACAAGGTTATATTAATTTTTAAACCACAAAAAGTTATATATTTCCTTACAATCGGTTCTTTATTGACGTAAAATTTTGGTGGACGCGGTGTGCGCTGATTTCGTGAAACGGGCCATAACTAATGAAATTAATCAGATTTCATGAGTTAGGACACCTACTGTAATATGCATTTTCTCTATTGATTTTATATGCCCTTATAAATGCACACCGGCCAGACGCAACTATCAGGTGCCAAATAATGCGGCTAAAAGACCCGCTACCACGGCAAGAAACATCTGGAGTCGTTTAACGAATCTGGTGCAGATGCGGACAAAACAACTACGTCGGAGAAACCGGGAGACTACTCCGCACGCGAATGGCCGAGCATGCGGCAGCAGTGAGGAGGAAGGACACTAACTCTCAAGTCGCAGCCCATGCGATGGAACCCGGCCACACCTTCAAGTATGACGAGGCCAACATTCTCGCAAGGGCTGACAACCGGGTGAGCCGTGAACTGCTTGAGTCATGGTTTTCTGGCCCGCACTCGATTAATAAGCGCAATGACCTCACGGCTCCATATTCTGTGTTGTGATTTTGTCCGGGAAAAATTGCTAGTCACACGGGGAGGATGCCGGTGCCCAGTAGTCCCGGTGACAACGAGCAACGCCAGGAATCGTCAAAGTTGATGAAATCACGGCCATCAACTACTCGGGTACGGACGAAACAGCAACCATCGCATCAACTACGACCCTCAGCGATGAACATGCGGACTACCAACGATAGTAGGCCAGCGTTTACCTGGCTACCACGCCCTATAAATACTACTCACCTTGTGCTTCTATCATCCTTATCTGAAACTGTCTCTGCTGATGGGTTCGAGAGAGAATCCGAAACGTCTGGCCAATAAACACTATGTTTTCAGTGATCGATTTTTCTTCTTTTTAACGTAACATTGTCCTTATACGGAAAATGATATAGCTTGAGGGTTAGAAACCCTGAATTGAGGTTTAACAGCAGGTTTGGGTTCAACATCATTCAGGAATTTAGAAAGTTTTTGAAGCCGAAAGATACCCTTTCCTCGAGGTTGAACTGGACGTAATTTTCGACCAAATGAGTATAAGTAAGAATATTTTTGTGCGCGTATTCTATAAAGTATATGAAAATCAATAAAAGTGATCATTTTTTTAGTGTAATTTTTGCAAGCGGCCTGAAAGAGACTTGTTTAAAAGCCGGCATCATGACGAGAATGAAATATATGGCGAGGATGCTGTCCACTAATTACTATTACAAATCAATTCAAGTAATCTTTTTTAATCGAAAACACACTTCAGAATTCCGGTTAACATTTGATGAGATGACACACAGCTTGCCTCCAATCAGTATTGTCACAATTCTTTGAAGCCGTTTCAGAGAGGAGTAAATACAGGCATTTTTTAGCTGTGTTTGGCCACCGGCCATCGGGAAACGCCGCGTATGTTAAACACGTGTACTCATCGTTGTCAAAATATGTGACGCGGTATGATGCGAAAGCCGTCCCTGCACGCAAACAATTACTCTATCATCGGTTCTCTATAAGGTTACCAAGTTGGTAAGAAAATTTACACAAGTCAAGCTATCCTTGGCGTAGACATCATGTACGCTAGGAAGAAAAGCAAGGCCGAACGTTTGCGGTCAACCAGCGCTGCCACAAAGCGCAAGCGACAGACTATTTAAAGCCGAAGGCTCGCGTGCAGTAAGTATACTCTACCAGCAGCAGTCAAAATGCATCACGAAGTTTGAAGAAGGAGGATTTTTTGAGGAACAAATGATTTGCTGTGTGACCGGTTGAGAGCCTGCAGCAGGTCGACTGTAGTATCTGACAAGGTCCAACGTCTGCCCAACAGCAAGGTGGGGGACAGGGGCGGTGGCTTGCGCTGCACTTATCGCACTCCCTCTAACCTAACACCCCAATCCCTGGTGTCAAGATAGAGTCAAGAAGACCGGGTCGGGCGCCGGTGAGCCTGCACCTACTAGTACCACCTCAATCCTTCCCCATGAGCTGCATTTGATTTTGGTAGCGCAACTCGAATAACGCCTGTCGTGCCCTGATCTAACCCCCATGTTGGTCCAGCGCATCTACCACGCGGCCCGTTCAGGTGACACAGAAAGAGTCTTAGAGTTGAAAAAACTGAACTTACACTATCCACGTACTGGTAACGACTGAGGGAGGTCTGCAACGCCGCCTAGTTCTGGTTACCCAAGCGAGGACAGAGTGAATAAGGCGTCTAGGTGGATGAGCTAACTGATTGGACAAAATCATTTTAAAAGTTGCGAATGTTGTAGCCTCAGCCTAAGCCACGAGGCTTGACAAACTTTCCAACTTACCTGAACCCTGGGCTCCACTTTATCTTCGCTTCCCTCCCTTCCTTGAGGGGTTGGTCTGAGTTCTTATAAATGTGCATCCGTGGATGCAGTGTTCAGGACGGCTTGACTTCGTGCTCTTAAGGTGCTGCATCATGAGTTCTTGATAACTGACTAGTGGCTTTCGCGAGGTGACAAGGCGTTAGCATGGTTAGATCCCACTGCCCCGAACTGACGGATTATGCCAGTCATTCTTGAGATTTACCATCCCTAAACCCTCTGGTACGGTTTTCTTCTATGGACGCCTAAACAGGACACGGGAACGAAAACAGCTGCACCCACTTAAAATAGGTAGCTCTGTGATAAATTTTAGGAAGGGTACATATTTCCCCTTCTTAAACCGATCACGAACCCTAACATTAAAACAAAGCTGTAGCCTTAGGTTTAAGCTTCATCATACCCTAAACCTAAACCCTACAGGTAACACGAACCGAAGCCTTAGTCGTTAACATACTCCTGACCTAAACACAACTCTGACCCTAAACCAAACTTTAAACCTAACCCTAACCTTCAACTAACTACTTTATCCAATTTCCCCGTAAGCTGGCGCACGAAGGTTCCCGTTCCCGTGTCCTGTTTACGCGGCCATAAAAGAAAACCCTACCCTCTCTGACAAGTGTCGTTACGCCGAGCCAGCATAGTCGAGTACCCACTTTTATCATGCTTTAAATCCGCATGGGTTAGAAATTTGGCCGAAAAGATCCGTGATTACCTTGTTGTTCTTGTTGCTGTGGTTGTTTTATTTCAGAAACACTAAACTTGGGCCTTATCGGGTTGTTTTTTCGAATTTTGAGAAACCAGGAGACGGGCAGGTCCTGCCACCACGACTGTGTTAGCAGTCCGCCATTCAATGAGAAATGGACGCACCATTCTGGGCCGTCGAAACCACAATTTTAACCGATTTCCGTGTATACGGAAATCACATTGCGACTCTGGCGAGAACTTGCACGTACGTGGCAGGGACAGTCTGGTTTTCGGTCAATCCCACCTATCCATATCGGCCAATCAATACAGACGCAGACATGCCCTCTCTCAAGTCACTCCCTGACACCTATCCCGGTTTCACTTGGACGTCTGCTCCGTCCGCATCGGACGGGCGCATCTTGTCTGTTTGCCAACTTGTTCCAACCTGTATACAATACAGTGCTCTCTCTACTGGCGTCTAACTTCTCCTTTCCCAGCTCGAGGCCATACTTAACTGTCGTAGTCAGCAAGGTCTGATCATTGTCCAAGCTGAAGTGACAAACGGTTCTTAGGTGGAACTTAACGCGACAACTGTGCTGCTAGCAGGAGTATTGATAGTAGCGGTGACATTAGTAATGATATTAGTGGGAGCATATGATCAAAACAAAGGAGGAAGGATAACGTGCACTTACCGATCATCCCCACAGATGAGTATTGGATATATCGGGTTGAACGCGATGTGAGTGAGTTTGGTGCGCCTCTTCTGCACAACCAGCTGTTTGCACAGAGCCTCATACTTGTTGACATTCAGGTCGTAGACGTGGACATATCCATCGGAAGTGACCGCTGCAAACACCGTGGACGAATAGGGAGCCCAGGTGACATCACCGACCGGCGCGCCCAAATCGAACATGAACACCGGTTTCCTGAGCAGAAAAGGAGGAAAAGTAGGCGAGTGGGTAACGAATAAAAAAACGCAGCGACATCTGTTAATTCCTGCAAACCAAAAGTCGTCTGTGTGCAGGAGAAATTGGATTTTTGTTAGAGAGGAATGTTGGCAAGCACGCGGTTTTGCCACGAGGTGAATATTAATAATTTACCCCTCTGGAGAGGCTGAAAGCAAACCTGTTAATTAAAAAAATCGATCAAGAGGTATCAAGGTTAGCCGAGATATTTGTGGCGTTTCATTTCTTTCCCTATGGTAGCTGTCAGTAAAAATATGTCCGTTCACTTTGGTGTAGATATTACAGAAGCGACAACGCATGGGCTTTGCGCGTTTAATGAAAATTGCGTAAGTGTAGGGGATGCCTTGTGTGACCGCCTAAACAGGACACGGGAATAGAGCCCGCCCGCTTTAAGGAGGTAATCTTACGGTAAATTTCAGGAAGAGTTAATGTTTCCATGTCTTACCGCTAACACTTACCCCAACATAAAACTAAACTGTCACTTTAATCTTAACCCCAGCCCTACCTTAAACCTAAAGCCCTACAGGTACCACGATACTAACCTTAACCCTTAGCCTAATCATGACGTTTAAACTCAACACTGACCTTAATCTCAAATTCAAACCTAACCCGTAACTTTACCTTTAACCCTCACCTTAATCATGAACAGGGTTTCCTAGAAATTTAGCGCAAAGCCACATGTATTGTGAAAGTTTCCTTTTCCCATGTCCTGTTTAGGCAGCCATACAAGGCATCCTTAGCTGCGTAAGTTCTTTTTACAAATGAGGATAGAAAGCTATAATTTAAAAAATGCAACTTTTATCCAGTTTTATAATCAATCTTGACGAACATTTACGAATTTTCCGGGCAATCGTGTCTCCTTCTACAATTCTTCCTGGAACTGGCCTCGTCGTTTCTATTAGCTAGCATTTTATGGTTAGAATTGGGGCTTAGAGTTTGGGCTTAGAGTTAGGGATTATGGGACCGAGGTTAGAGTTGGAGTTTCGCCTTAGTTTTAGGATCGGCGGTTTGAATTTGGGTTAGGATTAGAGGCTTCGATTTCCATCGATTTTAATTGGACAAACAGCCTGCCTGCTGGGTTCCTGTGTTCATAGACGCTGTCACAAACGTCTTTTGTTAACTGTATTATAACATGTTTTGGACGCTACATTGCCATGTCTCGTTTGTATGGGCTCCTTCGCTGAGCACTGTCTCGTTGCGGTCAGCTTCGCACTTTCCTGTCGAGGTAATGCACGTAAAATCGTGCGCTTGCCGTGACGCGTTCATTTTAGTAAGCCTCGCTGGAGTACTTAAGCAATGTTATCGCTTATGCTGCAGTGTGTAACTTTTCTTTCCCAGAGTACTTGGCGCTCCGTCACCCTTTGCACCGCCCGTAAAACCGCTTCCTGGCATCAATCCCGGGTTAGAGTGGTCATTGGGGAATTTACAAGAGTATCAAAAATCAATGGGGAAAATATATACTACTAAAGCATATTTTTTATCGAGCACCATTTTTGCAGGCGGCCGAAAAAATAAATTCAAAAGTTTTCATCCTGCCCGACTGAAATCTCTTGGGTTTATACTGCACGATAATCAAGCTTTTAACTCCCCTTGATTTTTACTTCTTTATCGAAAGCAGGTTTCATAATATCGGTTTACATTTTATGGCATTGGCCGCTGACCATCGAGTTTGGGTTAGAACTGGCTGATAACGAAACTTAAGCCAGAAATGGTTGTTACAGCGTCCTTAGTCTTCATCAGCGCGTTTATGAATACAATGAAACTTAATAATCATACCAACGTGGCCCACTAATCACATCAAAAAACAGCCATCTGATGCAAGGATCATACGTTACTTCATCTGCATTTAGGTCGGCTCAAGAAGCGAACATTGAGAACCAACGCGACTCGAATAAAGCATAACCAGCTTCCAGCAGCCAATTAGGAACAGGAAAGGCAGTAACTTCAAGGTCATGTGGTTTTAAGGTCAAAATATCCTTTCTGGTCAAGGTTAACAACGGCAGCTGGAAATCGGCTTTTAGGCTGACAAATAAAGAATGCTTTCCTAGCCTGGCCTAGGGTGTATAATGATATCGTCAGAGCATTAAACCAGAACGAAGCCTTGTTTCGCTTATTCGATAGAAGTGAAAAATAAGACGCGGCAAAAATTAAATTTGGTGTAACACGTTGTATGCTTTAAAGCTGAATAACTTAAGCAGAAGGTAAACGCAAGAACAGAAAGATCAAGTACACGAGCACAAGCGTGCAAACACCCATTGTGAAGGTAAACATTCGTACCTCGAGATAACTGACGTAGTGCGCCTTCTGAGAGTTTATACTGAAAATAAAAACGTTCTTTGGAATCGGGTTGTACCCGTAAATGTTCACCTTCATGACGCCAACCCATCGTCAGGCCAAATGACCAGAAGGGAACTAGATCGGTTGGCGCGACAGTACACAGAGCGACAGACAGACAATTGGTGTGAGAGGAAGGGCACACAATTACAGCTATACAATTTACTTGCACAGAGGCAACAGGAGACACCCGCCTGTTTCTAGACGAAAGTGTAAAAAAACTCAGTGATGGCGACATAGCAACGTGCATCCATGGAAAAGACCCTACCGCAGAAAGCATGGCTAACTATGAAAGTAATCAGCCTTAGGCCCAAAAATGAAGCTATATCCATGCTTTTCTCCATCGAGCTCTCCGTTACCGCAGTAGCCAGGGACTGTTTAAGAAGGAACTATCGTACTTACATAGGCTATTCCGGTCCCATGGGTATCTGACCAGGTTTGTGGCAAAACATTTCTCAAAGGCCGGGAAAAATTACCAAAAATAGGTTTCAATTGAGATATATTGCCTCAGAAATGCGATTCCATACTGTACATGCAAGGAATGTCTGAAACAGTCACCCACAAAATTAAGACACTTTTGGTATCTCTATCACTCAGAAGCCTGCGTACTCCTTACGCGTAACCTTATAAGAGGCAAGGACCTCCAACGCAAATAACAGATGACTAGTTTTATTTACTGCATCGTATGCGCCAATAGCCTGTGCATTTATGTTGGCCATGCAGAACGACACCTTGGAATTCGCACCAACAAATGAGGCTAGCCTTTGATCGACATGATACTGTCAGCCGTGTTGGCGCACAACCTTGAGTGTGACCCCCACTTCAAATTGGACCGTACTGAAGTGATCGCCATGATCAACCCCAGAACGGGCGCCAGAATTCCTCGAAGTTTGGCCCCCAACATGAGCAGTGTCCAATATCATGTCAATCTGGGTACATATTACGAAATGCTACCTGTCCGTCTAACTTAGTTACAAAGTACATGATTTTGGCAGATTTGAATATTTCGTTTAACCCACTTGTGAAAAACTCGGCGGACTCGGTGGAATTCGAACCCATGCCAGTAAAGGGAAGGCTTTAGTACAGTCAAGGCTCTAGCCAACTGAGTTACGAGACACCAAGCAGAGCCGTGAGTTTAATCAAACTTGGGTCAAGTTACCCACCCAGCCTAATGCAACGGATGGAATCCACTAACTCTGATCCATTAAGCTGTGTGCCCAAGCAGGATTTACTAAGTAATCAATCTACAATTCACCAGATGACTACCAGGCACAAGCAATAAGAAGAGGATTTTGGCAGAAATAAATAATTAGTTTGACCCACTTGCAGAAAAATTGGCCACCTCGTCAGGATTCAAACCCTTGCCAGCAAGAGGAAGGTTTTAGTACAGCCAACGCTCTAGCCAACTGAGCTACGAGGCCCCAACGGGAGCCGTGAGTTTATCGAACTTCGGTCAAGTTACCCGCGCAGCCTAATGCAACGTATGGAATCCACCAACTCTGATACATTAAGCTGACTGCCATAGCAGGATTTCCTAAGCAAGCGTTGGCTGTACTAAAGCCTTCCCCTTGCTGGCGTGGGTTCGAATCCCAACGAGGTAAGCAAGGTTTCACAAGTGGGTCAAACGAATTATTCAAATATGCTGAAGTTCTCTACTAAATAACTGTGCCTGGTAGTCATCTGGTGGATTATATATTGATTGCTTAGGAAATCCTGCTTCGGCTGTCAGCGTACTGTATCAGAATTGGTGGATTCCATACGTTGCAGAAGGCTGTGTGGGTAACTTGACCCAAGTGGGATTAAACTCACGGCTCAAAGTGGATCCTCTAAGCTCAGTTGGCTAGAGCCTCTCACTTGCTGGCGAAGGTTCGATTCCCACAGAGGCAACCGAGCTTTTCACAAGTGGGTCAAACGAATTATTCAAAACTGCTTAATCCTCTACTAAATAATTAAGCATCGTACTCATCTGGTGGATTCTAGATTGATTGCTTAGGATATCCTTCTTGGGGAGTAAGCGTACTGTATCACAATTGATGGATTCCACTGCCGCCTTCGTCCATTCCGTCTGATGACGGGTTGGTTTCATCATTATGAATTAACGAGTACAATTCGATTTCCCGAAGAACGTTTTTCTCTTCATTTATATTTTTGACAGTCCATTCCTAGCAGCGAAATGTAATGTATGCTTCGAATAACCTGTTCGTTCAGGGTTTGGAAATGTTGGTTAATATTAGTTTGCTTTCGTCCACGTGGGAGTACTCGCCGAACATGAGCAATCTTGCTTGGAACCTATAATTACGCAGCTATTTCAGTTCTACGAACATGCCTACTGTTCATCGACTAAGACTGGAAAACAGCTGTATGAGAAGTCACCGTGCTAATCAAAAATGTCCGTCACAGTAGAGAGCAACAAGGCTTAGCTCTTTATCCCAAAATACAGGGAAACTCACTGTTTGTTTTGGTCCCAAATTTTGACAGTCCAGTCGGCAGAACAGGTAATGAAAGATGTCCTTGTGGAAGTTGTTCCACTCCACGCGATAAACTGCCATATGATGTGCCTTGTAGCTGTCGAGATACTGCGACATGTATGCTCGGCTGCATTTGTGCACCATGCCTTCTTCCGTCGCGATGAGGAAAAGGTGGGGTTGAGATTTGTGGAAGTCCATGGCGGTGCCACACTCTGGGTAAAGGCAGAAGAAAATTAATAAACTTTTACGAAACCAGTGATGCTTTTTCGAGGATAGAACGATTCCAGGACATGCTTTCGCAACAGTGGACTAGCTAAAACTCCATGTGCAGTTGGAAAAGCAGAAAATCTAAATACGAAACCGCCTAAGTTATTGAAAGTTTAGTCAGTGATTAAGAAACAGTTTCCAAATCTCATATATTGGAGGATACAGCTAAAGAAGTTTGTTTTCCAAAATTAAAACCTCATATCCACACACTACTACGGTAGTGACCCACGTATCTAGGCAAACTAGCGTACTACTACACTTCCACTGTAGAGCTAACTTTGTTTTCAGAGGCAGAGAGAAGGTAAACAGTAACCGCCTTTGCGTTCTCAGTAGACGAACATTCAATGGTAAACGTGCAACCAAGGCCTGCAGATGGGCACCCTGTACGATACAAGCCCTCAATCACTACGGGAATTGGCAGTTTAAAAGTTCTGACGCAAGTGAGGCTGTCGTGGTGAGTGCGTTAGATGCCTCGCAATTCAGTTGTGATGCACCAACTCCGTTATGCATACGTGGACGTCGATGCTTTCCAAGGTCACGCTTTAGTCAGTGAGGGCGAATTCTGAGACATCGGTGTCACTCTGAATAGGCTAAATTTGAGGTGCATTCGGTATCCCGGTAGAGGGTGCTCCACTTTGTGAAACCGACAGTTTTACGGGGATAGTCAAAGCTCTCCTCAATAGGTACCCATATCTCAGTCCAGGCGTAGGCTTCATGAAGGTTTAAGCACCTCAGGAACAATATCCACTCGGACTCGTGGTCTCAACAAACCCAGGACAGCCAGGGCAGTGGCAAATCTCACTCACTTACTCACCCACTCACTCACCCAATCACTCACTCACTCACCCTGAAATTGTGGTCCAATACTAATAATCCCTAACATAGTACGCGGCAAGTTTGACATGCAATCTTATGGGAGACCTATGATAATTTAGGCTCTTTTGGTACTACGTTTGATCCTTGATCCACATTTGAACTTGGCGGTCGTCTGAGAAGTCGGAGTTAAGGGCACACTACGTATCTCTTTATGGAAGGGTTTATAAAAAGTGCCCTAAAGTATTGATTCACGGCATCTTTATGACTATCTGCTGTATGCAACAGAAGTTCGGGACTCAACCAGAGAAAACAATACCCATCCCTTCGGTCGCCCACCAGACTGACATCATCAACCTGTGTGCGGCTGGCTTTTGTGTAGAAGGATCACTAAACCAACCTGGATGCAAGATATATCTACTGGAGCAGTCCTCATACGGGAGTAAGAGGACTTGCTGTTGCCGCATTCGTCAATGTGTACCGACACAAAACAATTTCACGCCAATTTGCATATTTTCTCATTGTGTGCGCCAAAGGCTGACCAAATAATTATTCGGTGTCTAAGAACACAAAAAGCATGCTATCTTCGAGGGACGATTTGCGTTCGGGGACCAGATAACCGTGATATCAATTAATTTAACTGCAAAAGCCTTGTAAGGTACACAGCCTCCCCGAGACACACCCTCAAGTATCTATGTTGACGTTCTTGGAAATAGTGGTAGAGGGACACTCACCAATCTTGCAAAGGGACATACGCGTCCCGTTGCGCCTTAGGGTTCACTCTTGTGCCCCTCCTGCAACCGCACAGCTGCTAGTGGTGTAGGCAGAGCAATATTACCGACAAAGGCAAGAGACAAGATGAGACGGTATCCGCTGTCTTTGCCAGTAAAGACGTTCGGTCGTGACAACGGTGCGTGATCCAAAATTAGGGCACACAATGTAAATCGTTTTTGCACTGAATTTTCTCTTTAGTATAAATATGAAGCTGGGCCAAAGTGTTTCGTGTTATGAAGCAACTTTGGACTAGTTTATACATTTTTCGTTTTAATAAACACTTTTGCTATGACTGGAGATGTCTCTCTTCAATACCCTACTGCTGACTCAAATTTTTCGGGTTAATGTAAGTTTTATGGATGAACTTAGGTTTATATTTAAGACGAGGGCTAGAGTTTCAATGATATTTAGTGACAGGACTAAGGTTAAGTTATGCTATCGATCTACGATATCAGAGCCGTGTTTGTTTTCATTTTGTATGTTCCCGAGTGCGGAGACCCGAGTCAGTAAGTAGCGTTTTTAAAAATTTGATATTTTTTAGGCTTGTCACAATTTTGGTGTTATTAGAAAAAAAAGCAGCAGACTTTTAGAAGCAGAGTAAACTGTAGGAGAGAAACCTCACCAAGAGTCGCTAACTGCGCTGATTCCGTATCGTCAGCCAACTCCCTTGTTACTTGCATGGTAAGCGCATCGTAGCATGTGAGATCATTCTAGCAGGAAAATGAGTAAAAGTAAGTTTCTAACCTAAACGACAGAATTTAATTACAACAAAGAAACAAACAGAAACCAGAAATTTACGATACAGCAGAACAAACCTTACCGGACACTCATGAAAAGCCCCAACACCAGACTAAAAAAGATGGTGGTAAGACGAGTAAGAAAATAAAGCATGCGTTCTAAGAGCGCTCTATGAATTATTGCTATTTCGCTCAGGAGGAATATAAGACCCGTAAGCTCTGAAGTAATACAGGGAAAATTTTCTCAATCATCCAAACAGGCTGATTAAGTGGGCGCTATCTACTCCCTGATATAAACATTACCAACTTAGCCTGATAGACTAGAGTTCTAAAGTCCAACTGATAGAACTCTGACGTTTTATCCTCCGAGGACATGGACTCGATTTCCGGCCCAAGAGATTCCTGGCAGCGAAGGGTCACCGTACTGTCACTTGAGCAATGTAAATAAGCCCCAAACTACCCTAAAAGCAGCCGTTTTTTCATCACTTGACGTTTTATATAACAGAAGTTATGCATTACGCTAAGAATGTCCACCAACAAGTGTATCAACATCTTATATACTCTATGCTTTCAATATCAGAGTTGAGCTATACGGAGCCAGTGTCTGATCAACTGAACCAAATGAATGCAAATTTCCAATGCGCGAATTATTAGCATTTATATCCAGAGACAGTCTGTTCGAATTATTAAATCTCCTTTCCACTTATTTTTCAGGTGCAAAATTTTTCACAAAATGAGCAAAACAAAATGAGCAAACAAAAATGAGCAAACAAAATGAGCAAACATTTGTCAAAATTGAGCAAACATTTGGTTCATGTCGGATGAAGGGTCAGGCTGCATGATGACGGTCCACTATGCTTGTGGCACGCATAGAGGGGTCCTTATTCCCAATTGACAAGTTTCTACACATTCATCGTTGTTCCTCTTGCGGCTAACACTTCCTTTGTGTGAAACGTCACCCGTTGTCACATTTCGCGCACTGCTTTCTTTTATCGAAAGAATACTTTACCATGCTAGCGCAAATAAATAGCACAAGTTTACAGAAAAGATAAAGTTAATAGAAAAACGTGCTATAATACTTAACAGTAGTAGGGCCTTTTTTAACAAGCGTTAACCAAATAGCTAGGAAAAATATGTGCAAATGGTTTAAAAGTGTCGTAAAACTCTGCGTTCGCAGTTAAATATGGCTAATTTTCAGGTTCGTGCGTTTCGATATGTAGCGTCCTATCGCTTAAGTGACGGAGCTTGACAGGCAGATGCACGCAAAAAGTAATAGTCAAATTAAAAAGGCAGGTGAGATAACTGACCCTTAGTAGCGTCCAACTTGTGACCCGACCGTCTGCACTTATGGAGAAGAAATTCCTATTGTTTTGTACGTCGCGTGCTTGCCATTTGACTTGCCAAACAGGATCTGTATGCTTGCCAGCCTTTGCGGAACTTATGTA
The DNA here is from genome assembly GCA_017591395.1 of Schistocephalus solidus. Classification (NCBI taxonomy): domain Eukaryota; kingdom Metazoa; phylum Platyhelminthes; class Cestoda; order Diphyllobothriidea; family Diphyllobothriidae; genus Schistocephalus; species Schistocephalus solidus. Next base: position 15,133 of record WEDG01000701.1, on the reverse strand, counting down.
AAGTGGTCCACTTTTTTGCTGATCCAGTTTGTACACAGCAACTGCACCATCGTAGAAACCAACGCAGACGAGATACGGATATTCTTTGTGGAGATCCAAGCATAGAACTCCGGATTCAGTCTCAAAAATATACTCCGGGTGACCAGGGTTCTTCAGCGAATAGAAGCAAATCATGCCAGGAACTTGCTTCAAAAAGTCGTCTGAGAAATGAAATAAGTTATAAAAAAATTCAAAAAGACGTTTAGAGCACGTGGGATTAAGGAAAAATGTCAAGCGCTTTTAGCCAGCATTTGCGTTTATCGACTAGAGCACGAACAAATATTGCACTTTATTGGTTAAAAAAGTTGTTTACTGATAACGTACCTTATGATCTACTGGGCTTAAAATGAATTCTGACTTTATTTTTTAAAGCAATACGAATAAAATCAAACACGACTAAAAGAAGTTCTTTTAAGATTAATGACAGAGGTAATGAGCGTGTGGATATTTATAGCCAGTGGTTCTTATTTAATTTCCCATCCCATTATAAACAGTTCTCTTCAATTGTTCCTAATGACACAAACTACTGCATAACTTACATGACCCAAGTCCGACGGCAAAAAGGTCCGAGTACAGCGGCGACCAGCAGAGGGCTGTAACGGTTAATTTTTTAGACTTTTCATAGGAAAATGTCCATAAAGGTAGAAGTGTTCCTAAAGAATCTCTGAATTCATCGGAGGCATCCTCGAAATATTTGAAGTCCTGGGAAACTTCATCAAATGTATTTTGATTGATCATCCTTTCGACAGTTTTAATCGGTTGTAGGAATTTCGTTATATCATCGAACTACACAAGTTACATAAAAATATGGGAATATACTTGGGACTCAGAGGCAACGGCCTTCTTCTTCTTTTTGATATCCTTTTTACCACCCCTTGGAGGTTTCTTTTCCATTGCTTTTTCCTAAGAAAATGTTTAAAGGATTGCGTATCACCTTCTTTGCGAAGTCCTCCTTGTAGTCATCGTAAATGGACCATTGAGTCACATTAGCTGAATATGTACCACGTGCTGGTGGCTCAGTCATGGTACCCCTTTCCTTTTATGCATCAAAATTTATAAATTAAATACCCGAAAAGGCTCGCTGTACGTCTGACTAAAGTGTTCACAAAAATTAAATTGATTCGCTAATTTTTTCGGAGGCCGCGGTTGAAATTTTGGTTTGCTCTTTTCACCCTCTCCAGTCTATAAATTAAAACAGTATTAATAAAATTAACCTTTTCTTGACCGTCTTTTACTCCCGAACCATCAGCATTCTCTTCGTCCTCTGCAGATAGCAATGAATATGTGCTTTATAACTTGCCATCTATTATGAGTAAACCCTTCTCAACCAACTGTTGAGTGGCCTCGTCACTGTTCTTATCGATCATATTGCCTTCAAGGAAAAAATGTACAGCCATCTGCTCGACTTGGGGTATGGGTTTATATTGACCTTCCTTGATATGGGTTTAAAAAAATGTTAAAGAAATACTTTAAAATTGAACCGGACAATATTTTTTGGAGCATGTGGATTATTTGCGGTAAGCACACGCGTTATATCTTCTTTTAATTCCTACAAGTTTCAAAACACAAAAGATTTACGGCATCTGTTAGTTGGAGTTGGTCATCTGGTTTCACAACTCCGAGATCATCTTTTGGTACATCTGAGACCTCTTCATTATGTACACTTTTTCGAACGATTCTTGTTGCCTCCTAAAAAGTAAACTTTTGTGTGGGCTTACCTTCTTTTTCATATTTTTTTGGTATAAGATTTATCTGATTGTTAATTATATTCCGTGTGATCACATAAACGGAAACTACCAATGCTACATGCACAAATATACAGTTTTCATTGGTGGCTACGTATAGGCTAGTACGTGAATCAAAAGCAACACCGTGGGATAAATTAGGAGTCGGGGAGCTCTGAATATTTAGTTGTTTATCTGCCAAAATTGACTGAATTAAACCTCCGAGTGTTCCTCAGAAATATGGGTGTAAAATAAGCGTAAAATTGAATGCAGGGATAAACTTTAGTAGCTGGAAAAGAGAAAGTAGAAACATGGAACGCCAACGTGAATCGATAAATTTTACATGACTCTGAAAAGGGGACGGAAAACAGGATCAGGTGGAAATCCTTCATTAAATTTTAATAAAGGGCTAAATTGGTGCCAAAAGCACAAAATGTCGCAAATTTATACACTTTTCATCGTAACAGAGATATCTATGAATAAATATATGGAAAGCGGCGATTTACTAGACATCAATTTCAGGTGACAGCGAACATCTTTCCCGGGCACTTATGTTTTCTGTCTTACGTGACTATTATCATTATGAGTCACAGAAGAGTTAATACATTCCTTATTTAATACGTTTGTTAACGCCTGATCTAAGAAAATACGTTTAAAATCTTGCTAAATCACCGATAAAAAAATCTGCTAACATATCATTTGACTAAACGTTTAAAACGCTCATAGGCATCCCTGAGTGTTGTGCGTATGACTTCATTGGAATAGTGAAAAAGGGTCCAAAATTCTTCCTCCATTGACTGCTTCGAATGTTGCTACAATCTCCGCAATCTGTTGTCTTCTCTGAAAAATGGAGTCTGAACCGTGGGCCTTGATATAAAAAGTAGTGAATAAACTAAGTGGTCTGGTCGTGAAACTTTCGAAAGCCATTTTGGTACGCACTACGTATGCGTACAGGATGAATGCAATGTTTTGCTTTCAAAAAAGGAGATATTACCTATGTTTAACTAAGAAGATAGGATTTCACTCCGGACATCAGATCGAGAAAGACTACCAATGAAAAGAAATTCAAATTTCTTAGGCTGGTCGCATATGGCAAGTAAGTTTTTTCTAACCCATTTTGTTAAAACTCCTTTAAATGATTTCGAGGCATTTCTTATCTTTAAATGCCCAGGGTCTCTAGGCTTGCGTGTTCAGAAACTTCGCCTCACGAATTTTCCGAGCATATTGGAGTATTGGCATTCAACAAACTTCATAAAGTCTCTCTTAACGGCGTGCAAAATGGCTAGTGTGCTATTTGCAACTGCCTATCAATTAGTAGAGAGTGTTAAGGAGTCGTCCTTAGTACAAGCAGGTTTTTATGGACTTCCACGTCTGGTAAGACTCCCAACATTGCGAAAGGACTTTCTAGCGTTGTCCGAACTGCCTGGGTTGCCTATGTGAACTACTGTAAAGTTACTAACGTTGGAACGTGGAAACTAACGATTAAACCTCTCTTCAAACCGACTGACTTTAACCTGCAGTCTCTCTTTATCGACAGGGAACGGATCTCACTCGAGATTTTCATGTCATCAGTAACCGTTGCGTCTTTACTCTCCAAATATCCTATGCTATCGTCCACGTTTTAGGAAATAAAGGAGCCCCTGTATTGTAAGCTAGGAACCTCACTCTTGATTGCAGCAGGATATGACTTCTCCTTCTCAACCAAAACAACCTGACGCCAGCCCCTAAGGAAGTTTTGAATCTCAGGGTAAAAGTTGCCTCTGATATATATTCTTTGTAGGTTGTATAGCTGTTTCTGGTCTTGAGCAATGTCAACAACTTTTTGAAAGTCAACGAAGACGGTATGAACCACCGCCATTCCATGAGAACTTGGGTTCAGCTCCGGATAGATTGCATCAAATTCTTCGTGAAGGATACTCCTTTTTTGTCCTCATGTAGACAGTTTGACAACAGGTTTAAAACCACGAGTAAATGTACTATTTGCTCTTCATGAAACATATCAGGAAACATATCAAGTTTATAGGCCTGTAATTTGTCATCGACACCTGGCTAACACCTTTTTTTAAGCGGATTATATTTGCAAAATTACGAACGACACTAAGTATTCCGATTTCTAATGAACTTTGAAGGAGCATAAGCATCGGTATAGAACGCTAACTGGCAAATTGTTTGAAAGGTTTTGGCAGACTCATTCCGTTGTTGGGCATCTTTTCCTTTAATTCCTCTAATTCCTTTCGGAAAAGATATTTTGAACACATATAAATGTTAATATTTGGTGACGGCAGGTCTTCTACAGGTGGGGAAAGGAGCCGTTCATCGATTTTTCTTCTCTCCAAAGTTTTACAACATTACGTGAAAGGCCTTTTAATCTAATAATAATAATAATAGTTGTATTTAATGTCGGTTTACAGGCATTATCGGACGTAATATTCAGTGGGGATCAGGCTTGAAATTGAAAAACAATTCCTGAATGCATTCAATTATAATTGTTTTTCTTATCTTTATGCTATTCAGGAGAAAAGCTGCTGCCTGTGGGATGATAGCAGTTCAGATCAGGGAAGGGCAAAGACAAGTGCACTCTGTTTGCCGTCTCTCGGTCTATTTTAGGAACCGGGATTATGCCCCAGGCAAGAGTAATCCGTGGACAGTTGCTCGCTGTCTGCCGAAGATGTCAACGGGTAAAAGCTGCAGAGAAGGTCCCATAGCCCTGAAAATAAGACCTGCGATCGGGTTCAGATGCCGCGCACTCTGTCGAACTGGTAAAAAGATTCAACCGTGTAAGCGCTTAGAATTCTTGTAAGCTGTTTTAAAATGCAAAAAAACTAGCAAAAGATCTTTGAAACGAAGAAAACCTACGCTGGATTTTTACATTCTGAGGTAGTTTATTCCATATGGATATGGCGTTTGCCAAAAAGAATCCACGATACTTAACTATGCGAGCTAAAAGAAGTAATAAAAAGAAATTGCGATGACTGCTACGGTGAGGTTGATCAAGCTGCCTCAGGGGATTAAATATACGACTATACAAAAGTTTTAACATTAAAAAGAGTCCCTTCTGTGCTCGGCAAAACCATAAAGAATCAATTTTTATAAGCCAACAGCGTTCTTGATACGACAGATTACGGTGCTCCAATGATAAAATTTGTTTCGTAAAGAAGTGCTGAATCGATTCTATTTTCTTCCATTCATTAGCGCAGAAGGCTAAATAGAAACGAGCAGTATTCCAGGCCAGGCTTAACTTACATTTGATAAAGGCGTAGTCTTATATCAATAGTTTTAAAATTTCGGAAGATAAACCTGTTAGTTCTGCGTGCTTTGGAGACAATCAGGGCACAATGCTCTGAAAGATTGAGGTCGTTGAAATATGATATTTCCAGATCCTTAACAACGCCAGGAGCATTTAATCGTGATCATCTATGCTAAGTTGAGACTGATGGTCATCGGCAACAACCATAATGGAACATTTGTGCCAAGGGAAAGGCGCCATGTGCTGCAACACTGGGCAAAGGCTTCATCATCATCATTTTAAATAGATCAATGCTGATGTCGCGATCTGCCGGCTTGTACCGATAGGCAAATTTTTAATGGTCGACGATCGTTAAGAGTTCCTCTGTCGGTGGTTTGCGAAATCAGCAATGAGAGTATTCTGGTCACTTCTCTGACAATTCTACGATGACAATCAGGCTCTCTGCGGTCCTTTCCTCGTTTGACCCTTAGTGTACGAATGATGCATGAGAAGTTTTCCTCTGTCTAGCATCCTTGAACGGCTTCGCTTAAAGCCAGTTGCTACGCATCGGATCACACCTGTTGTTGTGAAAAATAGCCCTGTTGATACATGATTACTCCCACGAGGAGGAGTGATTGAACACTCATACTCTCCTATCAGCATGTCAATCCTACCTATCGCATATGTTTTTTATCCAGGGAGCAATAGTTTGTTTCTCATTTAAAACCCATAAGCCCCATTTAGCATATGCCTTTTCCATAAATGCCCAAGGTGTTTGATTCACTGCACTTTTATCTATTTTTCTGACCACACTGAGTTGTGTCATTTATCATCGTCAAGAAGCTACCTACTATTAATAATTTAACTGGTAACAATTTCGACATCATTTAATTTATTTTTTCCAATAAACTGAACTTAACTCAAATAAAACAGAGATCAACCTTATTAAAACGAACTGTAATTTCCAGACAAAAATGCTTAGCGAAAGAAGATTTTAACTTTGATGTTTAAAAAATACAGTGATAAATGCCCAAAATGCGTATAAAGATATGCTTCTTTAACTTTTGGCCATCCTTACTCCTGGATATCTGAAATGGTTTTGTATACGATGCTGAATTAGAACGGGGTTTTTGTGCCCAGCAATAAAAGTAAAAAAGTCATCCCAGGTTGTGCAATTTTAATATCATAGTTATTCAAATCTCACTTAACACAATGTTCAGATAAAAGTGAAACCTAACTCAGGTGCTTGAGTAATATAATGATGGGTTATGGGCAAGTCGTTTACTCATTCACATGGAGTTGGTAACCTGCCATTGATGTCCGAGTGGATATGCTACTTTTTTAGTTATTAAAATTGAATTTTCCACCTCAATTTTCGCAGTATTTCAAATATTAGATTCAATCAGTTAACAGCCTACCAGTATAAAAGCGTTCCTTTTAAACAAAGGCGTAAGCCTATTTTTCTCAGGTAGACTGAACTGAACTCGACAGCATAATAGCAATTTCTTACGCCAATGTAGCACTAATTAGGCACTCTTTTTGAAATAATTATTTAGTTTGCACCAAAGTTACTTACACTTTTAAACGATTTAAACAAGTCATTTAGTATCTTATTTTTATTTTTCATCGTAAACTGTCATAAGAATTATGTAGCATTTGGTGTTCTTATTTATTATTCGTAATGCATTTGTTGAAAATTTACTTTTTTAAACTTGTAAAGTAAAGGTAATTCAACTATACTTCAAATAAGTCAGTTTAAATTTCCCAAAATTCCCATTAAATCAAAGTAAATTAATCAAGGGAAATAGGCTTTTACCCTTGAGCTTCCTATTAAATTCAAAAAGCGTAACAGAATAAACGTTTACAACAATACCTCTGACATATATTTATGTAGGGTCATCGATATGTGTATTCTAGGCGCAAGCCGCCGCTACTAACGCAATCTTAAATAAATAAATAAATTGTATATTTAAGGCCCACAGAGCCCCGTCAATTCAAACTTAGTATCGCGGTATAAATAAATACAAAGTCGATAGGGTTCGGAACTCTCCTTTTCGTGTGAGAGAAAATATAGCAGTCAGAGCTACTGTTTGTAACCACCAGTGGAGGTGAGAGAGGACGAACTCATCGTGGACACCAGGGTCAAAACGAAGAGAGGACAGTAGACGTCATGAGATCATCATCGAGATGCGACCTTGCCGACTGCATAGTCCACCAATCAAAGAGGCAAAACCATCAGAACCCGCCTTGATCCTCAACTGAACCTGGAGACCGACGTCCGGGTTGCAAAAGCGGAAGAAAGTACCAAGGTTGTCAAGACTTGTCGATGCTAGTTAAAAAGGAGGGAGCAAAAATTGAATGCAAATATTGATTCTGAAGAGGATGATGGACATATAATAGGAGACCAATATAAGATTGACTCAGTTCAGTTCAGTTCAGTTCAGTGTATTTGAGAAAAACAGGCTTACGCCTTTGAAATCCATATTTGATACAGAAAGTCGGAAGAATAATAAGCAATGTAAAAAGTTACAGTCAAGTGAATGCAGACAGATTTACGTGGTACACGGATATTGTTAAGGTAAAGTACTCACATAATCTTCCTGGTGCAGCAACATATGTATGTCAAGCCGATGTTTAAATATATCCACAGACTGGGACATTAGAATCGCCTAAGGTAGGTTATTCCACGGTTTCAAGACACGGTTGGTGAAAAAATACTTCCTTGTATCCAATCTTACTTGGGGCACACTTAGTTTGAATGGATGACCTCGGAGATTATTCGTAGTAGCAAGTTGGAAAAAGTCATCACATAGGAGGGCGCAATCCATGCCACGCACGATACGGAAGGTTTGTATCAAGTCTCCTCGCAACTGCCTATAACTCAGAGGATAGAGCTGTAGGTTATTTAGGCGAATCTCATACGGCAGTTCACCTTGATCTCTTACTAATTTTGTGGCTCGTCGCTGTACCCTTTCAAGCATTTTGTAGTCCAGTTGGGTCCACGGTCGCCAGGCTTGGATCGCATATTCAAGATGGGGCCTAACAAACGTACCAAAGACTTAAGAAAAGCAGTCTCCATCGAAAACTTTATATGCCCGCTTGATAGAGTACAGCATTGAATTGGCGGATTTAGACGCCTTGCAGCATTGCGTTGAAGGCTTCAGGTTGTCTGTCATCCAAACGCCGAGATCCTTCTGTGTGTTTGTTTCTTGGAGTGGCATACCGTTCAAAAAGTAGGATCGAATATCAGTGACCTGATTCCGACTTCCCAGACGTAGCAGGGCGCATTTGTTTGAGTTGAAGGACAAGAGCCAGTTGCGGGACCACTAGTCCAATCGATGGAGATTTTCTTGGAAAATCGTCTCCATCGGCAGCATTGTTGATATCTTTCCAAATTTTTATATCATCCGCAAACATAGCAAAGTCACAGTCCAATTCCTTTACACAATCATTAATAAACAAGAGAAATGGGAATGGCCAAGAACTGAACCTGCATACGATGATGGACATATAATAAGAGACCAATATAATATCAAGGGAGCTGCCTCAAATACCAGGAGGACCCTTTTCGAAATCCAAAAGTTGCGAGTTCGGGAAGGAAACAGACAATAAGGACTTTATATCTTCCGAAGTTAAATCTTTGCGTTACTTTGTTTTGAAAATAGCTAATGTGGACGACAACCTAATTTGCAGTGGAAGATTATTCTAGATGAAAGCATAGATCGCTTGCAAACATGGTGTGATGAGTGGCTGCTGAACCTTAATCTTAACAAATGCCAAATAATCCGACTGCGGTCTAGTTCCAGAAGGCTGATTAGATTTGAATACCAGTACTCCATCAGTGGTCACCAACTCCAGGAGGTAAACATTCTAAAGGACTTGGGTATATGGATAACACCAACTCTCAAACCATCGTCACACTATGCGAATATCAAAGAAAGCTATGTGTATCTTTAGGGCGCAATCAGAAAGTTCCGTTATCGACGGAGATTTTGGGCGCTGTTTGGAACATTTATCCGGCCGGTGTTGGAATATTGCGTTCAGGCGGCGCCCTTGGACGAAACATGACTACGCTCTGCTGGAGAAAGTTCAATCGGAGGCAACGAAACCTAGTCACGGATTGAATGTTTACCCTTATGAGGGGGCCGCTAAAGACTCTAAAATTTTTCCTCTTATAGGCAACACAGAGGGATATGATCTTAGTCTTCAAACTGGTCAGAGGAGTTGATTGTGCTCTTCAGATGGCTCAACTTTTGAATTAGCAAACATGACAAGTCTCCGAGGTCACCAATACAAACTGAAGAGAAATCACGCCAAACTTGAAGTGCGGGCCAACTTATTCCCAAACGGGTGATTGACGAATGAACAAACTGTCAGCCTCAGCTCTGTTCCAGGCTGAAAAGCGTTGAAATGTTTAAAAAGAAGACCCGATGCATTTTTACTTGATGAACATATATTTAGTCGACAGCAATGATTGATATACTAAAACGACTATCGCCATGTAACATTTGCTTGTTTTGCTAGCGTCTATCTGTAAATAGGGTTTTCAAAGGCTCTGCCTATTTCCCTTATATATACTGAATTATACTGAATTATATTTGGAGGCAAAAAAATGAGACTGGTTTGTTGTGTAGCTAAGGGGTGGAAAAATGTTCATGTAGGAATTACGAGTGGCATAGGGTCGATCTACCGGAGTAAAAGCGTTAATTCGTGGGAGATTGGGGCTAGAGATAACGCGAAACAAGAAGCAGAGACTGGCTTCGTGTCTTCTTACCCACAGAAATTTAACGTCTGCTAACTGGCATCTATCCCTATAAGAGATACTGGATCCAGGAAGAGAAAATAGTCTTCGAGTAAAAACCCTCTGAACTTTTTCAATCTTACTGCGGTCAGAGGCGTTCATCAGCCCAAAGAGGGGACAGCAGTATTCTAGAATAGGAAGAACAAACATGCGGTACAGGTCTAACTTTATTTCCGGAAGGAAGAAATGATGCGATATAAAACTACATATCTGTGCAGCATTTGCAGAGATTCGATCTGCATGAGGCGATAATGGTAGCTTGTTCGTGTAACTTAGACCTAAATCTTTTATGGTTGATCGTTCTAAAAGTGTACTATTTTGAAATACGAGGGGTCCAGGAAGCTTAGCGGGGCCAAAACACATTAAACTGCTCTTGGATGAAGAAAACTCCATCTGCCAAATACAGCTCCAACGTGAGAGCATAAGTAGATCAGTGTTGATTTTATCCACGCAACTATTGGCAGTGTCTTCATTATAATTCAGTGGTGTCGCACATGGCGCCTTTCGCTCTCTTGGCACAAATGCTCCGTTATGGTTAGTTGTGACAACCATCAGCCTCATCTAAGCATAGACGGTCATGACTTAAATGTGCCCGGGTTTTATAACGGATCTGGGCATATCATATTCTAGTAGTCTTAATCTGTCAGAGCACTGCGCCCTGATTGTCTCTAAAGCACGCCAAACCACTGGGTTTTATTCTCAGAAATTTTTAAAACCCTCAATATTAGGACCAGCCTTTATAAAAATGTATGTCAGACCTAGTCTGGAATACTGCTCGTTTCTATTTAGCCTTCTGCACGCGAGTGAACGGAGGAAGATAGAATCAGTCCAGCACTTCTTTACTAAAAGAGTTATTACTTCCAGAGCACAGAAACTTGTCCTACCAACAACGCTGTGAGCTTACAAGCCTCGACCCGTTGTGGCTTCGTAGATTACAGAAGGGACTATTTTTACTGTTCAAGCTTTTAAACGGTTTTACCTTTTAACCCCTTACATCCCTGAGGCAGCTCGACCACTGTCGGCGCACCAATCATAGAGATGTATTCTTATTTCTTCCTTTTGGCACGCACCGTTAAATACCGTCAGTTTTTTTCGGTAAATGCTATAGCAATCTGGAATAAACTACCCAGAAGTATTAAAATTCAGCAAAAACTATCCTTTGTTTTACGAGAGCTGTCACTAGTTTTCTACATTCAGGACACCTTCCACGAATTTTGGGTGCTGATTCTCTGGAAGCTCTTTTTCCGTTCTGATGGCGTCCACGGACTCTGAATCCTATGCCGGACTTCATGCTGAAGGCAATATTGCTAGCTCTGCAGTCCGTAATCGGGTTATTCCTCAGTCTACAGCTAGCAGCCGCTCGCCGGCATACTTGCTGCTAGTACAGAAGACCAGATCCACAACACCGAAAGGAGAAGTACTACAGCGTGCACCTGTGTCAACACTTCCCTGTCCTAAACTTTAATCTGTTCAACAAGCTGCAGTTTTTTTCTCCTGAAAAATACCTTAAAAGAACGATCAGGAGTTTTTTTCACTGTCAGCTGGACCCCTTACTGTATATATCCCTTTTGACCTTGCCTGTAAACTGGCAATAAATAAAATAATAATAATAATATATAAGGGAGATAGGCAGAGCCTTTAAAAACACTATTTACAGATAGACGCTAGCAAAACAAACAAATGTTACATGGAGATAGTAGTTTTAGTATATCGATCATTGCTGTCGATTAAATATATTTTCATCAAGTAAAAATGCAAAAAGTCTTCTTTTAAACATTTCAACGCTTTCAGCCAGAACAACTGAGGCTGGCAGTTTGTTCCATTCGTCAATCACCCGTTGGGAAAAGAAAAGTGCCTGCACTTCAAGTTTGGCGTGATTTCTTTTCAGTTTGTATTGGTGACCTCGGAGACTTGTCATGTTTGCCAATTCAAAAAAGTTGGCCATCTGAAGAGCACAATCAACTCCTCTGACCATTTTAAAGACAAAGATCATATCCCCTCTGTATTGCCTATAGGAGAGAGGAAAAATTTAAGTCTTGCTTGGCGGCCCTCATAGGGTAGGCATTCCAATCCTCTGACTAGTTTCGTTACCCTCCGTTGAACTTTCTCCAGTTGAGTTTAGTAATGTTTCGTCCAAGGGCGCCACGCCTGAACGCAATATTCCAACACCGGCCGGATAAATGTTCCAAACACGCGCCCAAAAAGCTCTCCGTCAAAATTCACGATCGAACTCCTGATTGCGCCTAAGATACACATAGATTTTTTGTGATATTCGCACAGTGTGACGATGGTTTGAGAGTTGGTGATATCCATATACCCAAGTCCTTTAGAATATTATCCTCCTGGAGTTGGTGACCACTTAAAAAGTACTGGGATTCAAACCTTATCATGGAACTTCTGGAACTAGACCGCAGTCGGATTATTTGGCATTTGTTAAGATTAAGGTTCAGCAGCCACTCATCACACCATGTTTGCAAGCGATCTAAATTTTGTTGTCATTTCCGCGCATCCTCCGGTTTTTCAATCGAGTTTCATAACTTCAAATTGTCAGCAAACATTACCTTTTCGCATGTCAGACAATCCAGGCAGTCGTTTACGTATATCAGAAACAAAATGGGACCCAGAACGCTGCCCTGCGGAACTCCACTGTGAACGGTTTCCCAGTGAGAGTTGGCGTCTCCGATACAAACACGTTGGTGCCTGCCTGTGAGAAAGTCAGCCAACCATTTGAGTAGGTTGCCAGACACACCCATTTGACGGAGATTAAAGATCAGACGTTTGTGTGGAACCCTGTCAAAGGCTTTGCTAACGTCAATGTAGACCACATCGACTGACAAACCCATTTCAAATGATTTTGTTCAACTTTCCATGGATGTGAGCAGGTTTGTGAGGCAGGATTGACCACTTCGAAATCCATGTTGATATGAACTTCGCAAGTTATTCTCTTCAAGATGCCTCATCAGTTCCGTTTTGATTATCTTCTCCATCATTTTGCAACAGATACTTGTGAGGCTGACGAGTCGGAAACTGTTTGGTGATGTACTCGCGATTTCGTTTTGCCTTACTAACGTAAGCATAGAACCTTTTCGAATTTCTTGGTATGTCTTTGACTATTTCTGACTCAAAGGCTGATCTTTCTTTTCTCAGAAGATCCCTGACACCGATTTCGCTGTTTCTTAAAAGCGGAAAAATGTTCGGGTTGTTAATATCTGGCATATGTTCTCCACAGTCTTTTTTTCTTCCTGAGATTCCTTTTTATTTCCGATGTCACCCACTCGGGTCGGGAGACGCATGATCGACTTTTAAGTGGGCAGAATTTCTCTACCAACTGCTGAATCAAGTTACTAATGAAGAACCAGGCAGCATTTGGGTCAGGAACATGTGCAGGGCTCCAGTCTATCCCATTCAGTAATTCTTTCATTTTGCGATAATCCCCTTTCCATACATTTCTCTGCCTAACTGCACGAAATTTGGGTACAGAAAAATGACTGTACTCCCAAGCAAGAACACAATGATCCCTTCGTCCAAGCCGCACGTAAGAACTTAATGCAAGGATGCAATTGTTGTCTCCACTAATGATTAGATCCAAACAGCTTGACTGCTACCCATTTCGGAACCGCGTTTTCATTGTGACATGTTGGGTAAGATTTGACGGCGTTCATGCAGTGCCAAATCAATAAACCTATTTAAGAAACTCGTCATTTACCAACTGAAGTAATTTATGTTCGAATGAATTTTCCGATCGCGAGCAGTACATTGACACCCAATCGATATCGGGACCGTTGAAATCTCCAAGTATTAATAAGTGTTTGCTACGGCAGATTTGCTTTACCTCTGTGATGAGTGCTTCGTCCGTGTCCGTCCGCTGTCCGCGGCTCGATATACCACGGCAATATGGAGGTCTGGTTGGTTTTCAACTTTCAGTTTACAACTAAGTATTTCGCAAGACGAGATCCTATTTGGCGAGGGCCCATCCGGAATGAAGTCAATGCATTCTCGTATAAACATTGCGATTCCACCACCCTACGTCCGTTTCTATCCATGCGGATAAGCTGAAAACCGTCTATTCTGACTCCTGTGTCTGCGATTTGTTTATTTAACCATGGTTCAGTTAAGAGCTGTGAGTCCAGGTTGTAAATGGTCAAGACCAGGTTGATTTCATCCATTTTGTTCAATAGACTCTGCACATTTGTTTACATCATTTTTAATCTTGTTTTCTTTCCTCGATTTCTGAAGATTTTTGGTTCTTTCTTCCGCATGGCGTTTTTGCGGATATTTCACAAGATATATCAGTCTCCTGTCTGGGTTAAAATCTATAGGCATTTGGTAGGGCTTTTGACTGGCGTGGTTGCCCCCTCGTATTGACGTCTTTTCAATTCTGCTACCAGTGTCCTCATTTTCATCAGATCGGTTGTTGAGTAATCCGGCTAAAAAAACCGCGATGATTCTTTCGTAGTCGGGACTTTCGAGAGAGCAATAGATCTACCAGCTGTTTGCTCCCGAAGACGACTTTTAATGGTCTTGGTCGAACCTCATGCGGTTCATTTGTAACGAAGGCCCCAATCGAAAGATATTTTTGGATGTCGACTGTCACACCAGTTTCTTGCGTATCATTCAATAAATTTTGAAATATCAGCAGATCCTTTTTTACCCTTTCTTTTGGCGTTTCCCCAGTAGCCTCTGAGACTCCCTGAACTACCAGACAAAATGATCTGTCAGGCAAAAAACTCGTTTCTGAATCCTGCTTTCTTTTAGTGATGGAAGATTGTGTGTATATTAGTTTCTCAGCAAATATGTATCTCGTTTTTTTTAAATGTGTCAACAGTTTCTAAAAGAAGCATCTTGTCAGCGAGTCCATTCAATGCTTCAACAATTCGCTGTGAAAAGCCGTACTTTCGGACGTCCCTTTAGACCGAATTTCTCTGCAGTTTAAAGGGATGAAATTGAAAATTTTCCGTCCCGTCCAATTCAAAGATATCAGCAAATTATAGGGCAAACTCGTGGCCTCTGAGATCCCGATAGGTTTGGATGAGGTCAATGCGTACTTGCCTGTAATTGCGAGGAAACAATTCAAGTTACTTATGAGAGAGGACTGATATTCTTGACCATATTCATCACCCTCAAGTGCACTTGTTCCTGCTGTAGATAATTCTTTTGAAACCACAGACATCAGGACTGGATGGCCTACGCAAAGTGAGATCCAAAAAATGTCATTTAGTTTTTTTTGGAATAGTTCCTTATCAAGCTGCATATATCCTCGACTGAGCGCAAATAAGATCTGTGTCGCACGATTAGTGACCTGTAGACACCGTGAAGATGGTTTGAGTCACTTTAAGTCACTGA